>JADRCD010225088.1:29036-40062 GCA_019843815.1 Montemys delectorum | reverse complement strand
AAAAAAAAAAAAAAAAAAAAAAAAAAAAAAAAAAAAAAAAAAAAAGATTTACCTCAAGGAGGAAGGTGCTGTGTGGGGTGTCTTGTGTCTCCTGCGTGTGGTGGTGGGGAGGGGTGCTCTTTCCACGGATGTTCCTTGGGGGAAACTGAGGCTGATTGGGGCATGGCTTAACAAGATCAACTTTGAATGAGTACTTGTGGGCACCGGTCTGTCTCCAGCGATTAACAGAATGAATTGGTGGGGTTTCTAGAGCTCAAAGAATAATGTGCCCTGGGGTGGTGAGATGTTACCTTGTGGTGGCCAGGGACCCTGGAGCCCTGCCCGGATGCTTTAAGATGTCTCTGCTTCCTCTGACCCACTTAGGTAGCACTGGATTGGGAAGGGAGATGGGGGAGAGCCCCAGGGGGTTGCTGGAGCTTGGCTGGGACTGGTGTGGGGCTGTTTGTGGGTGGTGGTGGGGACATTCCAGGTTGGGATCAGTCTCTCCTGGCCTCGATGGGTTCCATAGTCAATCTCTCTTGGGAAAGTAGTCCTGGGGTCAGTCTCTTGGCTTGAGTGGCCTCCTGGGTTAATTGCTCCTTGGCAGGTGGCCCTGGGGTCAGTGTCTATTGTGCAGGTGGCCAGAGGATTAGTCTGTGTCCCCTTTCACCTTACCCCTCGGGCCAGTTGTCCAGTTGTCCTGGGGCTGGTGGCTGGGCCCACCTTCTGTCTTTGGGTGCATTTGGTTTTCTGTGACTTGTGCGTGCTCTGGACCCTTGAGGAAATCTATCCAAGCCTAGGTCTGGACAGGCCCGTGTGGCTGGCGTGGACTTGGAGCAGACCCAGCTGTTCCAGGCCTAGGCTCATGTGTAAACCAGGGGCATTGGACTCCCCCCACCCCCACAGCTGTCTTCAAGGAGGACAGCTTCCCTAGATCCGAGCCGGGGACCCCCTTACTTTAGTCTGGACTTTTGCTTAGTGTGGGGCTCCAGTGGGCATTGGTTTGCACTAGCTTCCTCAGACCCCTTCTTTACCCCTGGAGCCTGGTGTCACTTAGCTCACAGCCCCTTCCCTTGAGGCAGGTAGAGGGACATGAGGTGACCCCACACGTGCTCCCCACCTCCTGAATATTTGTCTTGCTTATTTCCTTGGAGGCTTATTCTTCTGCTGCCTACCCTTGTGGGTAGAACCTGCCTTCCAGTACTGGAGGGTGATATCATCGGGCTGGAGTTTGCCCTGTGGTCTTGTGTCTAGAGGTCCTCTATTGGAGGCTTTAAGTCTTAAGTCTCAGAGGGTAGGCCTAGAGATGTCTCAGGCCCATCTTTCTTCATGCTGGCCTCCGCAGGGTCCAGTGTGTCATTCTGAGAGAATCCCTGAGTGGCTGGTGTCTCCATGGCTGTAGCAACCCGCCTGGCATTCACTGGGCTAATAGTGCCAGTCTGCTGTGGGAGAGCTAAGTTGGCTTCGGGTGTTAGTCTCGGAGACCCTGAGGCCCAGGAGTTTGCCATAGCCCGGCTGAGCCCAACAAGCATAGTGGCTCCTGGGTGGTCCCTATCGAACCTTGGGAGGCTGAGGTGGTGTCTTCAACTTACCCGGTCCACCTTTGCTATCTCCACCTGTTTTCTGTGCCTGGACCAGGCCCTGGCATGGGTTGGTCAGTGTCATCTTCTGAAGCCCTCCTTCAGAGGACCCTAGGATGTGGCCTTCAGCAGTGAGAAGGTACTATCTGTGGTCATCAGCATTTGGGCTCAAGTCACGCTGCGGCGGGGCATCCCCTGCCCTGAATGCAGTGGTGTCCTCTTAAGAGGGGCTGACAGGATGGACAGAAGAGATGAGACAGAGGCAGAGGCCGCACTGCCATGGACCGCAAGCCACCGGGAACATGGAAGGCTAAGGATGAGTTTTTGTGGGATTCCCAGAAGGACCAGCCCTGCCCTTGAGCTTGGACTTCCGGCTTCAGAAGCATCAAGAATTGTGAGCCCTTGGGGACCACTCCTTGCCAGAGAGTCACTCAGGGTAGTGGATTGTTGCTCAGCAATGGCCCTAGCCAATCCATACCATAGGATACCTTAAAAACCCCTGCCATACTGGGTGCAGTGGTGCATGCTGGGAATCTGTGCTGGAAAGCTGAGGCAGAAGGCTCAGAAATGCAAGGTCAGTCTGGGCTGCATGATGACATCCTGCTTAAACACACACCACACACACACACACACACACACACACACACACACACATGCTCATCATGGCTGGTGAGGTGGCTCAACAGGTAAAGGTGCTTGCTATGACAAGCCTGGTGACCTGAGTTTGATCCCTGGAACCCATGGAGATGGGGAAGAAGAGAACTCACTCCACAGAACTGTCCTTAGGCTTAAGCACTCATGCCGTGCACCACCCCCCACCCCATACATGAACACACACAAAAAGACAAAAAAAGCAAAATACTCGGGACCGGGGAGATGGCTTTGTTAGTAGTGTTTGTCCAAGTGTGAGCAGGAAGACCTGAGTTCAACCCCTAGGACCTATGTAAAAAAGCTGGCATGGACAAGGGAGCTGGCATGGACAGTGGTTCTCAACCTGTGACTCAACCCATGACTCCTTTGGGGGGTCTGAATGCTGCTTTCGGGGGGGGGGGGTACCAATGGAAAACACAGATACTTCTGTTATGACTCATAACAGTAACAAAATTACTGTTATGTAGCAGTGAAATAATTTTATGGTGTGGTGGTGAGGGTCCACTACAACATGAGGTAGTCAAGGGATACAGCGTAAGAAAGGTTGAGAAACAGGGCTCTAATCCCAGTGTCTGGGAGGCTGAGACGGGATCCCTGGGACTTGCTGGTCAGCTAGCCTAAACCCAATTGGAAGGGCCCATGCCATAGTGGGAGACCCTGTCTCAAAAACAAAACAAAACCCAAAAAACTAGGGTTAGGCAGGATCTGACCAGCACTTGTCCTCTGACCTCCACATGCATTCTTACACACCCACCCACACTGAGACAAAACCCAGTTAGATTGAGCCAGCTGGCCTAGCGGCAGAACCAGGCCTGGCTGGCAGGGCCTGTGCAGCTGCTCTCTGCCCCGTTCCTTTCCTCCGTGCCTGCCATGTTGACCTTGGCTGCTCCTCCTTATGTGTTCTTCCACCCCAGGGCCTTTGCACACTAGAGGCGTGGCGGTGCTTCCCACTGGGGCATCTCCAGCTTTGCTGCCTCATTGCCTGTCCGGAGGGCTCTTTCCTGGCTTGTCAGCACCTAACACCTTTGCCCGGCTGACTGAGGGTGTAATTTAATGTACTGGGCGTGGTCTGGGCTGTCTCTAATGCATGAGGCTGTCTCGATGCAGTGTGTCACCCCAGCTACACCCCAAGTTCTTGAATGGTGAGGATACACGGTAGGTACAGGGCGCCTGCCCCAGGACCGTCAGGGATCTGAGTCTCCCATCTGTCTGCATGTTTGATAACCTTTGTCTGGATTGCAGTGCTCGAGACCAGGCACGTTCTTTCTCTGAGGCCGAGACTGCTCTGGGCTGGTGTGGAGCAGGCCTAGGGATCAACGGACCTCAGCACCTGGATCTGTCAAGCAGGCAGCTGCCTTTAACAGTATGGCACGGACGTGGGTGGATGTTGTCTTTGCATCCACTAGCCTGCCCCTGCCTGGCCCTGGGGGACAAGTGTGCACACTGGTGTGATAGCTGTGGGTATCCTATGCCAGAGGTTCACTCTACCCTAGTGTCACAGCTCGTTGTCCTGGACTGTCCCTTCTAAGCCTTGGTCACCAGAGTGCCCAGTTCCCCATTTTTCAGATAGGGAAACTGAGGCATACGGTAGTGTTACTGTTATGTCCTATTCTAGGTGGCTGGTAGCCTGAGCTGGAACTTGTCTGTCTTTGAGGCCCTTACCTTTGACTGGCTGGAAACAGTCCCTGCCCCCATACCCTCTGGTCACTGCAGTTCGTTCCTTCAGGGCCACCCTCCAAGGCTCCGTCCACAGCTTTGGCTGGCTCTGCAGAGTGGGAGGTTTACCCTGCTATCTTGGCTTCTCCTTGCCAGTTATAAATAGCTGCTGCAGCATTGACAGGAAGCTGCATTCCCCCACTGTATCCCCCCCCTCCCACCCTACTGTGTCCCTGGCACCTGGGTTCTGCTATTGTCCTTGTCACAGCGTTGTGGGAACACCAAGGCAGGGACTGTACTGCAGGCTTGCTGTGTGACCTTCAGGTTTGTGCTGCCCCTCTCTGTGCCTTGAGTTCCTTGTCTGGGTATCTGGGTGCTGGAAGAGTACTTCTGGGGGTTTGGGAAACATTGAGGTGTGTCTAGCCAGGAGAAAGGTGCTGGCACACGTCGGGACATGGTTGATCTGGGGCAGGGGAATCTGATAAGTTGCTGCTTTGGGAGGGTCTTGGGCATCAGAGGGCCAGCGCTTCCTCTGTTTTCTGGCCAGAAGGTGACAGAAAAAGGCTTTGAAGCAGGAGTGTTTCACAGGGCCCTGGGTCAGCCTGACTGGCTGTTGTCATTCTGTCCCTTTGGTACTGCCTTAGGGGTCCTGGTTCCCTAGTGGTCCAAGGGCCGGGGTACCTTTGGGTGGTTGTGAGACCCCCACCTCCTCTGGCTAACAGCCTGTCCAGTCCTCATTCCTGTCGCACTTGTTCTGGAAGCCCCCGACGTGCGCTCCTCACCCTGATGCCCAGCTATGCCTCGCAGAGTTCCGTGACCTGGCCTGGTGACACCTGGAGGCTTCACAGAAGGTACAGGCTCTGTTGGGACTCGCTTTTGTTCTTGGCCTCGGCTATGTAGATGGGGGTGGGGTACGGGTTTCCATAGGGAGGGACTTCCTGTGGCCCTGCTCAGTTTCATGACTGGACCAAAAACAAAACCCCAAATCTCCTAGAGTTAGTTAGTGAAGAATGTGGGTTGCTAGTTAATTTGTTATCCTCGGGGGAGGTCTGCACTGATGGTCTCTACCTGAATCCCTTTTGCATAAAAGGCCAGACTGTGTGCCTGGGGATGGGTATATGTTATGGGGGGGCGGGGGGACAGATCTGGGCATGCCCTGTGTGCCTTGTGGGAACGAAGAGGCTGAGTTACTTGACCCCAAAATTAGATGCTAGAGTTCAGAGTCTGTGGGTGTGGCCCTGGGAGTTCCCCTGAGGCTCCAAGGTGCTTATTTTGGAGTCTTTCTGAGCAGGACAACAGCCCCCAAATGATGCTGAGTTTTGGAAGCTGTGTGTTTTGTCAAAGGACCAAGGGGAGAGTCAAGGCTGGAGATGAGACTTAGGGTGAGAGTCAGCTGGAGCACGTGACTTAGGGGGGGCATCTGACCAATGTGTGCAGAGGGTCTTCGTGACAAAGAAGCCGGAGACCAGGGCTGGAGGAGGTGAGGAGCAATGTCCTAAGTAGTGGCTGCAAGGAGGTCCAGCCCAGTTACACAGCATCGTCCCTTTGCTTAGCTATTGTATTCCCCACCCTCAAATGGAGGGTGGGGATGGTTTTGACTGCTGCCTGGTCATGTCCCTTGTTATAACCAAAGAAGCTTGTACTGAGCCAGTGCTTGCCTAGAACTGGGGACATAGTCACATAGATGGTGATTGTCCCAGACCCGGGTCATCTGTGGTCATTATGTCCTGGGATCTGGGGAACTAGGTAGGGACTCCGTCAGCAAGGAGGCAGGGGAGGCTGGGGAGGCTGGGGAGGCCGGGGAGGCTGGGGAGGCAGGAGTAGGTAGGAAGGAAGGTCTGTGGTCCCATGTCCTCTCTTTGTCTTTTATTATCCTCAAAGCTAGTGTAATTGTTTCTAGCGGATGGCCAGGGAACAGTGTGACCCTAGCTTATCCCATGACAGACTACAGTTGGTTCTCCAGGATGCGCTCCTCCAGCCATGGCCTTGTCTCCAAGGGGCAGGTGCCCTGGGTTCTCTGCTGCAGGCAGTGCCCACAGGCCAACTCCCCAGCTGCAGAGAAAGGCGGAAATTGCCGGCTCCTGTCCCAAGGCCTCTGGGCCCGTCGCCAGGAACTGGAGCACCAATTAAATGAAATGAGATCCTCCGATGTGCAAGTGTCTTGTGTGTGTGTGTGTGTGTGTGTGTGTGTGTGTGTGTGTGTGCGTGTGTTGGTTACATAGGCTGCAGGGCAGAAGTGGGTTGTGTCTATCAGCCTGGATCAGGAGGCAAGGAGATATGGAGCTGTGTTGGTTAAGATCACAGGACACTGCAGGCCAGTGCAGTGCTGCCGTAGTTGGGTGTGGGCTTTTCCCCTCCCACTTCTTTCTGCCTCCTTGGCCCTGTGTTTCCCTGCTGGGCTGGTCCCCGTCACGTCCTCCTGGCCAAGTTCACAGGTCTCCTCATTCTGCAGGAGACAAGCTGCAGCCTGCTGTCACAGTGAGCCATGCGGCCCTGTCAGTTTGTAGGTCAGCAGTGGGCGCATGGTGACAGCTTTATGTATCACCCAGCCTAGAGTTTCCCGTGCTCAGGAAGATAGGCCTCAGACTCCAGGGGCACTCTGGGAATCCTGGAAGCCCCCTCCCTGCCGCTGTCCGTATATCCTTGGCATGTTTAAATTACGCTGCCTCAGTTTCCTTGTGTGTAAAACAGGATGAGGCAGGGTTCCTCTTCTTGGGCTTGTTTGTGGAACTAGGAGGATTTCGAACCGAGCCACTGGCTGTATGTAGTAGTTGTCCCCATCCTTAGACCCGTGTCAAGACCCATGTCTTGTGGGTTGGTGTAATTTCTTGAGTAGTGTCTGTCACAGAGGCTGTTTCTTGTGATTGGTGGGTCACGATGGGAAGGGGTCCTTAAATCTTCCCCAGCATGCACTGGCGACGAGCAAAGAAAAGACATAGGTGTGGGACCTTCCCTGAAGGTGCCTGCCTCTGTGGAGGAGGCCACCTTGCCAAGACACATCTTTGTCAGGCGGAGCCTGAGCCTTTTGGCAGCTGTCTGATGGAGGGCTGCCTTGCTTCTGAGAATGTTTCCTGTAGGTGGGGAATTTAGAAACAGACCATCTGAGTGAGCATAGTGCAGCTTCCTAGAGGGAACTTGTGCTTTTCGGGGAGGGGGAAGGGGGGCGCTCTGTCGCACCTCCTTTTCCTTAATGTTTTGAGGCAGTGTCTCATGTAGCCTAGGTTAGCTCAGGCTGAGCACTGCTCACATTCCTGGGATGGGCATTTTGGATCCTTCGTATAAATATTTAATTCTGCTCACCAGTGCCGGAGCAACCCCTGTCCTGCCCCTTTGTGACAGCCAGAAGTGCCTACAGACTTTGCCCAGTGTCCATGGGGGACACGCCTCCCATGGCTCTTGGTAGCTTTTAGGGCAGGGAAGTGCATGCAGCCGAGTCTGCTGGTGCCCACATCTGTTGGTAGGTTCTGTGCTTTCAGTATGTGCCAGGCAGTGCAGATGCCACCTCTCCCTGCTCTCTTTGGCATTTCAATATGTGTGGGGCATAGATTACTCTGAGGGGGGCAGGTAGTCCAGTGAGAAGCAGTCAGCCTGGGTTTGCCCCCCTCCCCCCTCAGCCCCTGGGTCGCAGTATCCCTATCTAGAGAAGGGCCATGGGCTTTTTTGGGATTCGGGTGAGTGGCCTTGCCCAGGATGTGGAGCCTGGGACACCGTTTGGCCCCTCTGCACCAGCAGGCATCAGAAGCCCTTCTCTGCGGGCCCTGGGAGCCTCTTAGCACAGATCCCTACGGGGATTAAGTGGGTTCATTTGATCGAGACCGAGAACGTGAGCAGGCAGCTTATCTCCTTTGAGATAAAAGCTGGGTAGGCTGAGAGCCACCTGGCCTGCGGAAGAAATGCAGGATTTTATTGTCTTTTCTGCTTGCCCTGCTAGGGGCTTGGGGCTTCCTTGCCAGCATCTGGGACTTTTCACTGTGGACCAAGGCTGCAGCTGTGCCCAGTCAGCTAAAGAGGCTTATGTTAATGTTATAGCTACCTGTATACTCAGTTCTCACGTTCCCATGTTTTGAATGAAGTCCTGAGGTCCAGGGAGGTTATGGACTTGCCCAGTGAATGTATCCAGCAGCCCAGCCCTTGACAGTAGGTGTCAGCAAGCTTTGCTGCAAAGTGGGAGTGGCCGGGCACAGAGTCCAGGGAAGGGAAGCCGTGTGCTTTGGTGCTAAAGAGCCTGTGACTTAAGTGCCTGTTCTGCAGGACAGCTTTAATGGCCAGGTCATTCAAAGCTTGTGTGGGGTGGGGACTTGGATGGTGTGGGACTCTCCTGGGCAAAGCTACAATGATTTTTACCAGTTTCTAGGATGTCTAGGGGCGGGGTATTGCCATGGAGACCCCACTGCTGTGTCTCTCAGGGGTAACAGGAGTGGTGATACCACCACTGTAGGTTGAGACCGCAGCCACACTATGCATGCACACTGTGGGTGGAGAATATTTTTCTAACTCAGTCACTGCCAAGAAGCCAGGCCAGGGTCTCCTGGCCTGGAACAGTCCTGTCAGAGGATGATGAGGGATTCCGAATCTTCCTGCCACCTTTTTTTTTAAACCTCTGGGCTTTCCCGCATGCTGTCCCACCCACCTAGAAGCCTTTCCCTAGAGACAGACATGGAGTCTACTTGCTGCTTGTCAGGTTTCCTCAACTCGTGGCCTTTTCAGGAGGCCCCAGGTGGTCTTGGGGTGGGGGAGTTAGGGAGTTAGAACAGGGTATAGCTAGTTGCTCCCACAGACCATGCCTACCCATTGATCAGGGCCCCCACAGCATTATAGGCACTAGGCTTGCTTTATGATTTTACAAATTTGTTCTTAGGAAAGGACTTATTCAGCTCACAATTCTCTAAAATGACTTTTATTAAAGAATGTATAGCATTTTAGGCACACTGGCCATGCTGTTTTCCTCTCTCTCTCTCTCTCTCTCTCTCTCTCTCTCTCTCTCTGTGTGTGTGTGTGTGTGTGTGTGTGTGTGTGTAGGTCAGAGAACAACACTTTAATGTCATTGCTCAGATGTTTCTTGCATTCTGTAGAGGCAGTTTGTCTTACTTAGGGTTTTATTGATGTGAACAGACACCATGACCAAGGCAACTCTTATAAGGACAACATTTAATTGGGGCTGGCTTACAGGTTCAGAGGTTCAGTCCATTATCATCAAGGTGGGAGCATGGCAGCATCCAGGCAGACATGGTGCAGACAGAGCTGAGAGTTCTACCTCTTCATCTGAAGGCTTCCAGGCAGCAAGGATGAGGGTCTTAAAGCCCACACCCACAGTGACACACCCATTCTAAGAAGGCCACACTTACTCCAACTGGGCTACCCCTTCTAATAGTGCCACTCCCTGAGCCAAGGATATACAAACCATCACACAGTCTCTCACTGGTGCCTGAGCTGGCCAGCTGGGGAGTCTCAGATCTCTCTCCTCCCATCCTGCCGTTGGTGAGACCATCGGTGCAAGCCAGCACACCTGACCTCCTGGGCTGGGGATCCAAATTCAAGCCTCACACACTTCCCTTAGGAAGTCAGTGCTCTGCCCACTGAGCCATCTTTCCTGCCCTGCTGTTACTTAAAGCACACTTCCTTTTCTCATTTAAAAACACAGTTAGGCGACTGGAAAGGTGGCTTAGCCGTTGAAAGCACCATCTGCTCTTCCAGAGGACCGAGGCTTGGTTCCCAGCACTGTTATGGCAGGCAGCTCACAGCCACCTCTAACTCCAGTTCCAGCCGATGCAGTACCTTCTTCTGACCTATTGACACTGTATGCCTATGATGGACCTACATTCTTGTACGCAGAGCACTCATACACATAAACCGAACATAAATAAATTTTTTTTTTTTTGGTTTTTCGAGGCAGGGTTTCTCTGTGTAGCCCTGGCTGTCCTGGAACTCACTCTGTAGACCAGGCTGGCCTCGAACTCAGAAATCCGCCTGCCTCTGCCTTCCAAGGGCTGGGATCAAAGGCGTGAGCCACCACTGCCCGGCCATAAATAAATCTTATAAAAAAAACAATGTCATTGACCTGGCCACACAATTCAATATATTACTCAGCGCAAAATGGAGTGAGACACCATGTTCTCTACTCCTAGGCACTCGACCCAGAGTGACCTCTGGGAAAGAGGGAGCACGGGAACCCCAGGGCGTGTGTGAGGTAAGGTCGAAGCATCCATTGAAGACCATGGAGAGCAGAGGAGCAGTGGGGAGGGTACTCAGGAGACTTCAGTGTTGTGGACATGGTCACTTTAGGGCAGCAGAATATCTGGAACTGCCTAGCAATGGTTGCCTAGCCTTGGGTGTATCAAACACCATTGAATTGTTTACTTTGTAATGACTGTTCCATCCATTTTGTCTCAATAAATACATGTAAAAACTAATGAAGTTTGTTTGTTTTAATTTTTTTTTTTTTTGGTTTTTCGAGACAGGGTTTCTCTGTATAGCCCTGGCTGTCCTGGAACTTACTCTGTAGACCAGGCTGGCCTCGAACTCAGAACTCCACCTGCCTCTGCCTCCCAAGTGCTGGGATTAAAGGCGTGCGCCACCACCACCTGCTTGTTTTAATTTTTAATGAACATTTATTATAGGGGCTGGAGAGGCAGATGCTTAGCGGTTCAGAGCATTTGTTGCTGTTGCAGAGGACTCAGGTTCAAATCCCAGCACCCACATAGTGGCTTTCAGCCATCTATAACTCCAGTTGAAGAGGATCCGATACCCTCTTCTGTTCTCCACAGATATTATCACACAGTAATTCATAGGCATACATGCAGGCAAAACATCCATAAACAGATATTTTGAAAATTACATTTATTTTATTTGTTGTGTCAGTTGGGGAAAGGCTCACAGGCATATACCATGTTGGTATATGGAAGTCAGAGGACAGCCTGTGGCAATCAGTTTTCGTTCTAAAGCTGTGTGAGTCCCAGGGATTGAAGTCAGTCCTCGGCCTTGGTGTCAAGTACAGGAACCTCAAGTTTTTTTTGTTTTTGTTTTTGTTTTTGTTTTCGAGACAGGGTTTCTCTGTGTAGCCTTGGCTGTCCTGGAACTCACTCTGTAGACCAGGCTGGCCTCGAACTCAGATATCCGCCTGCCTCTGCCTCCCAAGTGCTGGGATTAAAGGCGTGTGCCAC
>JADRCD010225088.1:0-28936 GCA_019843815.1 Montemys delectorum | reverse complement strand
TTTTTTTTTTTTTTTTTTTTTTTAAAGATTTTACTTTATGTATGAGTACACTGTAGATGTCTTCAGACACACCAGAAGAGGCCATTGGATCTCATTCCAGATGGTTGTAAGACCATGTGGTTGCTGGAAATTGAACTCAGGACCTCAGGAAAAAGAGTCAGCGCTCTTAACCGCTGAGCCATCTCTCTAGCCCATGTTTTCTTTATTAGCCTACCTAGCTTGGCACCTTGTGGCCTTGTGGTTTAGGGGCAACTGTAAGATGAGAGACATGATGTTAGGCCAGCCGGAAAATGGTAGCGGTGGAATTTAGAGAGTTTGGGCCTCACCCTACCCTAAGATTAAGAACTGATGGCAGATTGTAAGGCTTTAGGGCCATCCCTGCTGGCCAGCAGGGATGGGCCCTTGGATGAGCTTGAGTGATGGGCAGGCTCCCTTGCTTATGTGTGTCTGTGATCTGGAGTCCCTGGGACCTGGCCACAGTGCACACAGCCTTGTTACCCCGGGGGAGTGGGGGGGCTGGGAGAGTCACAACTAACTGTACCAGGTTGTGCATCTGGAGTGCAGAGTGCAGGGTCTCTCTCTCTCTCTCTCTCTCTCTCTCTCTCTCTCTCTCTCTCTCTTTCTCTCTCTCTCTCTCCCCTTACCCCATGTGACCTTAGCCTCCAAACACATGCTGAGCTAGGCTGAAAGGGCCTCTAGGAGGAGTCTCTCCCCACCTTGGCCTCCTAGAGCCTCAGTTTCTCTAGTTGTAAGATCAGCCCAAGAGGGAGTCTGGGACCAACCTCTCAGAGCGCAGAGCCGCAAAGCTGCAGTGTGGCTGCGGCGTGGAGGGTTGTAGCCTGGACTGGACACATGGAGGTGACTCAGGGTAGCCCTAGCTTGCAGCAAGGACAGAGCAGAGTGTGGTCAAGCAGGCTCCGAGGGCTGATCCTCGTTGCAGGCGGATGAAGGGGCTCCTTTCCTGGATCTACACTTGGGCACCGTGAGGTAGACAGTTGTGGCAGGCAGTGTCAGCTCGCTCACACAGGGTATTTCGTGAATGGGTGTAGGAAGCCAGGGTCTGCCTCCCACATGACACCTTCAATGCCAGCTGCCTCTTCTGTCTCTGGTTGTGAGGCTCTTTGACTGTCCCCTGAGCCCCGGGTGACAGATCTCTTTAATCCGCCTCTTGACCCAGGCAATTAATTGCATTCTGGAGATCGATCATGACTCTGATCTCCACTGTAGCCCCTGGCCCAGCACGTGCAGCCTCTAGTGGCCTGTTCCTCTTCCATGGGCTGAGGCTGGGACCCTCTGCAGCAAGCCTAACTCTCCCCAGGCTCTGGGTTAGCCTCCTAGAGCAAGCTTGCTGGGGATTGTTGGCCATTTTCCGACCCAGCCTGGTGACTACAAACGAGGCCTGGGAGGCAGCCAGCCGTGCTGTGTCCTCTCTGCAGATGAGCCCCAAGGGTGCCACCCCCCATCTGCTCTCCTGATCTCTGCCCCCCTTGTTCCCCAGACCAGGAATACACAGAGACAGCTGGGAAAGTTAAGTCTTCTCTGTGGGGCCTTGACCCCTTTTCCTGTGTGCCCCCCCTCCCCATGTAGACTGTGGTAAAATGTGATGGAGATGTAGTAGCTTAACGGTAGGGTGCTTGCTCTCCTCCACCTGGGAACCTAGGTTCTACCCTACCCCTAGCTGCTCAAAACACATAACTAATAATAATAGTAGTAATAATACCAGAGTGGCACTTGTTGGGAGTGAAGGTTTGCGTGCATGGGGCGGGACCCATGTGGGTGACGGCTGACAGACAGGTGGATAGCAGATGGCCTCTCTGGTTGCCTGGGCCTCTGTGGGCTCCCGGCCTGATTTGTCCTGGCCTGGCCTGTGCTTGGCTGTGAGCCAGACTGCCTCTGACCACAGAGAGGCCCCTTCCCTGGCGAGGCGGTCGATGCGGCTTCTTCCTGGTCTCAGCCTCTAATTGCTCCCTCTGGTTCTGCCTTTTGTAGATGGTCTCCTCCCCCGCCCCCATCCCGCCCTGGGTGAGATGGCTCATTCCTGAGCCACGTGTATAGGTGGAGGGCGTGTATAGGTGGAAGGCGGGTCGAGGGCCTTGCTCCCAAGTCCTGAGTGAGGATGGGGGATATGCTCATCATCCCCCAATTCTTCCTGTCTCTGTGGTTCTGGGGCTGGGGGGTTTTATCCATTTGTGAGGAGGGGTCAGGAGGGCTGGCTGGCACCTTCCTCACAGGGTCGAGGAGACATTGCAGCAGCTGGTACGTGGTGGCTCTGGGTATTGTTCCCATGATGTCAGCTCCCCCCAGCCCCATCATTGTACCCTGACTGAAGAGGCCTGATGTCATCTTGGGGAGCAGGCAGGGGCACTTGGGGACCATGTGTTGTTGTGATAGTGGGCAGCTCTGCTTTTCATGCCTCTCCTGACCTTGTGATCCCCTTGGTGCAGCCTGTGTCCCTTCACTCTGTCACTAAGGTCCTATCGTGAGGTGGCGCCTCCTCCCCCCCCCCCCCCCCCATGCTGCCAGCCCCCTCTTGGCCTGGGTTTCACAGCCCCTGCCCTGCTCCTGGGAGGGCTGCAGGGGTGAGGCTGCTGCCACCGCCTCCCGCCGTGGCCGTGGCAGCCGAGCCGCTGGAGCTGAGACCTTGGTGGCCTCCCTGTGATTGCTTCTCTGCAGCTTCAAGGAGAGCCGCTGAGGGCGGGCGTCTCAGCTGTCACTTGAGAAGGAAAATAAAATATCCCCGTGGCTTCTAAATGGAAGGGCGGTGGAGCAGCCTCCTTTGCTTGGCTGTCTCAGCTGCTGGCTCCCACAGTGACACAGGCCCCTGGGGGACAGGGTAGGCTTCCTGTTTACCTGGTGTGGAAAGATGTGCCCAGGCCGGGTTATCCTGGGAGGGTGGGGGAATCCCCCAGGTCCCACAGAGCCTTGGGGATTTGGCTACTCCAGCTTTGGGCAGCTGGGCTGTGTTGGTTCAAGTCCTCAAACAGCCGTTTATATAGGATTGGCATGGGGTTGGGATGGGGTGTGGTGGGGTGTGGTGTGGTGTGTGTATCATGTGTGGGCTGGATTGTGTCTAGTTTAGGGCTTCTCTAAGATACTGCTTCTCTAGGCGTACCTGCAATTGGATCTTTGGCTATAGAGCTGGGGGCTTGGGGGTGGGATTCATTTAGGGTAGAATAGGCCCCTGGTGAGCAGTGTCACTTTTCCAGGTGTTTGTTGGGGGCTGTATGGGAGTGGAGAGTCCTAAGGGGGAATTAAATGCCAGCGCCTTGCTCCAGACAGTGGGGCAACAGTGGTCCAGCTTGGAATGTGGGCTGCAGGGCAGGGTCTGGGTCTTTCTTGTGATTGGGTTCCAGGGTCTCTGCCTATCCACACTTCTCTGACCTGGGAACCAAGGGTCACCTGTCCTGTGGAGGGAATGACGACTAGCCAGGAAGAGATCGGCAGGTCATGGGCATTTGTGCTGAGTGCCTCTGGGATCATCCCCAGTAGACAGTTTCTGTCGTCTGTCGGGGCACAGGCCTGCTGCAGCTGGATCCTTGAGGAGCACAGAGCTGGCCCTTGCTCCTGGGTGCCTGCAGTAGGCTCATGGCGTAGGTCCAGAGTTTTTAGCTCTTCCTGTGGAAGGGAACAGATAGGGTCTTGAGAGGGCACTGCTTCACATTCAGAGATTGCCCTGGGTATGCAGGCTGGCTCTGTTAACCCATCCCTAAAAGTGAGGTGCTCCTTGTCTCGTGGTGCCACGCCCTTCCCTCGCCCTGCAGAAGTTCCTGCCCAGGGCCTCCACAGCTGGCTGGTCCTTGGTCATGAGCCCCTTACTGCAGCTCCACGTCTGTGTGCCCCTCCCCCATTGTAGGTTTGCTGAGAGTCCTAGAGCTCCTTCTCCTGGTGCCCAGGGCTGGGTGTGGCTGTGTCATGGCTGTCTAAGGTCTAACCCCTTCTTGTGTTTATGGCCACATGTCTCTCTCCCTGCCCGTAGTCAGGGTTTCAGTCCCTTTTGGGTGGTCCATTGTTCTCAAGGACAGCCTCCTGTTACTTGTTTCTGTGCTGGGCAAGGGGACAATCAGGTGGCTTCCCAGAGGAGGAGGAGTTGGTGTTTGTCCCATTCCTAGGAAGGCAGGGATGGGGTTCAAGTTGAGATTGAGCCAGTGAGCCTTCCTTTGAGGACAGCGCTGCCTGAGGCCTGGGAGAGGTGCCTTGGAAAGTGTCCCCTCCCCCAGCTGCTTTGATGGGAACTGACTTCTAAGCCCCAGGGGGCGGGAGGGGCCCTTGGAACTTCCTCTGGGCCAGACTGGGGCGGGGGGAGCTGGCTATTAGCTGGGAAGGAGGGGTACCCCACACTTGAGGAGTCTACTGTGTGAGGCCTGTTTAGGGAGCATCTGGCAGGGAGCACTGGGTGAGAGGACCGTGGATATGCAGACACGGTTTGCCAAGTGTGCACAGGGGACGGGAGGGACAGGACGGAGAGGAGTGTGTGTGTCTCGCGCGTGTGTGTGCGCCTGTGAAGAGGAGTCAGAGTGGCTGCAAGCCAAACAGGCCAACGGCTTGCGTGTGACATTACAGATGGTGGGGGGAATGACTGAGAGAGCAAAGGAGAGCGCCGCAGGCTTGCTGAGTGTGCACGGGAGCAGTCAGGAACCCTGGAGGTGCTCCCCGTGACAGGAGAGTGCTCCCCGTGGCAGACAGCAAGGCCACCTGCCAGGAATATTGCACATGGGAACCAGCTGTCTGTGTGGGGTGTGTATAAGTACATTCGTGCGTGCATGCATGCACATTTGTGTGCAAGACTGTTATTATTTGATCTCTTTTGTTGTGATAAAGCACCTTGACAGAATCAACTTGTGGAGGAAAGAGTTTATTTCTACTTAAACTTTCTGGATCACAGTCCGTTATTGAGGGAAATCAGGACAAAAACTCCAATCAGGAGCTGAAGCAGAAACCACAAGAAATGCTGCTTGCTGGGTCACGCTTGGCCATGCTTGGCCAGCTTTCTTAGACTGTGGAGGCTCAACTGCCTAGGGATGGTGCCACCCACAGTGTGCTGGGCCCACCCCCCGTCCGTCATCAGTCAGGGCAGTCTCTCACAGACATGGCCACAGGCCAGTCTAATAGAAGCAGTTCTTCACTAGAGGTTACTCCTTGTAGGTGACTCTAGGTTGTGTCAGATTGACAAGCATAGGACACGGCCTGTGTATGAGCGGCACCCATCCATCCTAGTGCCCCAGTAGCCCTGGGTCCAGCCTCTGCTGTATGGGGGGGGGGGGGTGCTGCAGCCTCCTTCCTGAGAAGCTAGGACAGCCACCTCAGGTACCTGTCAGCACTAAATAAGGGGTTGGGGATACCAGGCCACCCCTTTGTCTCCTTCCTGAGCTGTCCACAGGTGTCTTGGTCAGGGTTTCTATTCCTGCACAAATATCGTGACCAAGAAGCAAGTTGGAGGGGAGGGGAGCTGGAGAGATGGCTCAGCATTTAAGAGCGCTGACTGCTCTTCCAAAGGTCCTGAGTTCAAATCCCAGCAACCACATGGTGGCTCACAACCACCTGTAGTAAGATCTGATGCCCTCTTCTGGAGTGTCTGAACACAGCTACAGTTTACTTACATATAATAAATAAATAATTCTTTAAAAAAAAAAAAAAGAAGCAAGTTGGAGAGGAAAGGGTTTATTCAGCTTATATTTCCATATTGCTGTTTATCACCAAGGAAGTCAGGACTGGAGCTCAAGCAGGTCAGGAAGCAGGAGCTGATGCAGAGGCCATGGAGGGATGTCCCTTACTGGCTTACTTTACCTGGCTTGCTCAGCCTGCTCTCTTATAGAACCCAAGACTTCCAGCCCAGGGATGGCACCATCCACAAGGGACCCTACCCACTTGATCACTAATTGAGAAAATGCCCCACAGCTGGATCTCATGGAGGCACTTCCCCAACTGAAGCTCCCTTCTCTGTGATAACTCCAGCCTGTGTCCAGTTGGCACACAAACCCAGCCAGTACACCAGGCCTGTTCATAGCCCACTGTGGGCAGAGTTGCTCTAGTCCTCTGTTGGCTTTGTGGGGTCCACGGTGCTGTCCTTACCGCCCTCCTGCTGTCTGCATTCCCTGTTGGCCCCCTCACCTCGTGTGCTTCTTATCACCTCTACTGTCCTCCAGAGTGGGAAGGGACCTTGCTCCTCCCCAGCCACGGTCTGGCTGAAGGCCTGGCTGCTCAGGCTGAATCCCACCAGATGTCCCGGCATGGGCGGCCGTGCCTTCTCAGTCCAGTGCCTTGCATGGGTTCCCAGCTATCCCTGTGTCTTCTATGTGTGTCCCTGCCAGTTTCTGCCAGCATGGCAGCCGTCCCCTGCTGGGACACCCCCGAATGGGGAGTACCTTCCTCATCTCATGCCTGAGTGCTGTGCTGTTTGTAAGAACTGGCCCATACTGAGCCTGTACGAACCCACGCACTGCATTGAAGGGGTCCCAAGGAGTGGAAGGCCTGAGGGGATGGCCTTATTTCTCAGCTGACCTCTCAAGGTAGGGGCCAGGGAGGGAGGGCACCCGCCTTCAAGGAAGGGCTGGAGCTCCCTGACCCATCACAGACAGGCTGCAGGTGGCTGGCCGCCGAAGCTTCCGGGAGCCATGCCCGTCCGCCCCACTCCAGCTTCCCACAGGGCCTGTCTCTGGAGTTGCTGCAGATGGCAGGACCCGGTGCCAGGCCCCGGGGCATCACGGCAAACAAAGGCATAAGGAGGATACAGGACTGAAAGAAGCAACTTCACGGTTTCCGTGAGTCGCCGGCAGCTGCCCCTTCAAGCCTGGAGTTTAAGGGGCCTGCCAGGGCAGGCAGTGTGGGAGTGCAGGGCCTGGAGCTGGGCTGCCAGCCCTGGATTGAGTCTTGGCAGTGCCAGCCAGCAGTCACAGGAGCACGCAGGATGCACATTCTGACTCCTTCTATACTCAATTCCGGCATGTCTGTGAGGTTGTTTCTACCACTGGGAACATTTCAGAGATGTGACGTTAAGGCACAGAGAGGGGCAGCTACTGGCTTCCAGTTGCACAACTGGGCCCCTGAGGTGCTTGCTCCAGAGCCTAAGCTTGCTACACCTCCACCTTCTTCCTTGGCCTCTTATCTTTGGGGTCCTAACATGGTTTGGGGCTGAGGTGCTGGTGAATTGGGAAGTGTCTTAGAGATAACTTTGGGGGCCAGCTTGTTACCCTGGGAAGACAGAGGTCAGGATGTCAGACCTGTCCAGAGTCACAGCTGTCAGTGCTGTGTGGAATGTGGTGCGATGTCCACTGCGCCCTGTCCGCAGCACATCCTTTTGCCACACAGTAAAGGAGGAATGAATGTGGAACAGAGCTTGTAGGGGTTGTAGTTCGTTCGAGCCTTTGGGAGGCTGAGGCAGGAGGATCGTGCGCCTCTCTCTAAGCGTGACCCTGTTGGGGGTGTAGGTCACACAGCAGACTCCTGCTTGGCTGTGGACAGATTCTATCATGTTTGCTGCGGCAGCGCCTGTGAGTTCCAGCTGCTTTTGTTTTCTTGTGTTTTTGTTTTTTGTTTTTGTCAAGGTTTGACGTTGTCTTGATTTCAGCCACCCTGGTGGGCAGTGGTGGTGGCTCCAGATTTAATCTGTACTCTGGAAGTGTTCCCCTGTGCCATTGGCCATTTCCCCATTGGGCTGTTAGTGTATCTGTGCTACACCAACACAGATCCAGGCTCCCTGCTGTCCCCATCTTTGCATAATGACTCGGAGAAGGGATTTTGTTTGTTTTGACCTGGCAGCACCTGGTAATTGAACCTAAGGCCCCATGCATGCTGGGCAGGGGTTCTACCACTCAGCTACCCTACCACCCCATGCCCTTCTTTTTACACTTTATTTTTTAGACAGGATCTCACTTAAGTTGCTCAGGCCGACCTTGAGCTCTGTGTAGTTCGCTGGCCTTGAACTCGTGATCTTTCTGTCTGCCTCAGCCCCTGTGTATGTGTTGATGGCATCCCTGGTGTTACCAGGCAGGCACTCGTAGGGAGTTGGGAGTCTTGGTAGTAAATGCACTTGCCTGGCAGGTGCCAATTCACTTGCTTGTTCTGAGGGAGTTGTCGGGGCAGGGTCATGGCCATGCCTAAGGTGGTCCCTGTCTGGGTGTGGACTTTTTGGAACCGAATGGGGTTGAGGTTGAAAACTTGGCTCTGTCCCTTCATAATGCAGGGGTGTGGGTTGCCTGAGCCTCAGTCTACCACCCTTGTGGTGTGTGTTAAGGTCCCTCTGTCATGGGGTCACTGTGGGAAGTCCTTGTCCACATGAGAAGTTGTAATGTTGAGTGACAAGACCTCTGCTTTTCTCCCACAGTGCTCCTGCGTCTTTGAGGGACACAGCCTCCCGGTGGAAGTTTCTGGTAGGTTCATCTTTATTTTCACTTGCTGTCTTGTGTGTGTGTGTGTGTGTGTGTGTGTGCGCGCGTGCGCACGCGCAAGGTCCATACTGTCTGGATCTGCTGATGGAAGCTGGTGTGGAGTGTTGGGGAGGCAGAGACTGTCTAGCAGGTGGGAGTGCTGTGGAATGGTGCTTGGTACCTCAGGGTTGCCTAGGTGGGGCAGGGAGGAGCTGGGGACTGATTCTTCCTCTCCTCCCCTCTCCGGCCACTCTTGGGAGAGTTTGTTCTTTATCCATTAATGGATTAGTTGTTTATTATTTCCTCTCTTTTGTGGTAGTGGGGATGGAACCTGGGCCTCACACATGTCAGACAAACACTAACCACTGAGTCACGCCTCCAACTTTCTCCCCCTCCTTCCCCCTCTTTTATATCTAGACAGGGTCTCACTCAGTTGCCCTGGATGGCCTTGAACTCACTTCCTAGATCAGGTTAGGCTTTGAGCTTGAGCTCTTCCTGCTGCTGAGATGACAGACCTGGCTCCTTGAACTCCGACTCCCTTCTGAAGCACCTACTGTGTGTTGAGCAGTGGGTGGGTGACTGAGAGAGCATGCTAACAAGCTGAACAAGTGTCCTGCCCTCGGTGAGGGCACAGGCAGTGGTCAGCCAGCCTGATGGGCGGTACCGTTTGGTGAAGAATGAGCAAGCGGAGAAGAGTTTGGTATGCCTGTGCCGGATGAGGTACAGCGTCGGATGGAGCCTCAGGAAAATGGCGTTTGAGGCTGGAGTGATGGCTCAGTAGTTCTGGCCAAGTTTGTTTCCTAGACCCTGTGGCAGCTCAACACCATTGCTAGCTCTAGTTCCAGGGCGGTCTGACTCCATCTTCTGGCTTACACACACACACACACACCAGTCACACATGTGGTATGCAGACATATATACTCATACACGTAAAATAAAGAAGATGGCATTGGATTGAGGCCTAAGAAGGGGAGAAAGTTCGTGTCTGGGGGAGGGTACCTAGGCAGGGGGCACACACACCCCTGCAAAGGAACAGTCTTCACGGGGCTGGCTGGCTCGAACCCCTCTCATTGTTTTGAGCCCCAATAGTCAGGAGGGGGAGGAATGTATAAACCACCTCCCCATCCTCCCAGCCGTGGCCCGTGGGGCTGTGGCTCCTCTCTGCTCCTCTTTCAGGCTGGCATTGAACTTCTGGTTCTTTTGATTCTGCTGTGTGCAGTTTGATGTGTGTGCTGCCGGACCCTGTCTGTGTGGAATGGAGGGCAAACACTGCACGCTAGCCAGACACTCTGCCAACAGAGACACTTCTTGCGGCCGTAGGCTGTGGTTTCGTCTGAGGAGGGAAGGGGTGGGCACACGTCTGTGGGGGTGGGGCTGTCCACCGGGTCTTTGAGAGTGGAAAGAACTGCTCGGTGGCTGCCCCCCCACCCCCATCCATCCGCATCTCGCCTAATGGGGAGCCACCTCAGCCTGACTTATCTGCCTGTCACGCCAGTGGCCCACCCGAGGACGATAAAAGGGCTTTTTGTCTGCAAGCACTTAGCTTCCTCTACTGGGGCGATCCATCATGCCTGTGGGAGGAGGGAAGCAGACAGAGGGGGAGGGCGGGGAGCCAGGGACCCAGGCAGCTCCTCAGCCAACACAAGGCTGTCTGGGAACTGCAGGAACAGACTAGGGATGCCCTGAGCCCCATCCCCTTGGGCAGAGGGCCATGAGGCCTCTTGGAGCTCCCTGTGCCTTGGGGAAGCCTGTCGAGGGAGAGGGGACAGGAGTGTGCATCGTAGGCTGGCCACCCGCATACACCCTCAGGTCCCTGCTGACCACTTTGTGGGATGACCTTATTTGATCTCCAGAGCACTCCAAAAGTGCCATGTCACTGTCCCCACATTACAGATGAGGGGCAGTGAGGCTGGGAAGTGACACGAGGTCCCCACACCGCTATGCTCCCCTGAGGGCCTTGGGGGTTCTGTGGTGGGCCCAGTCAGTGTTGTTCTGACCTTGCGTAGGAAGGGGTAGGGGGCTCTGGGGTTTTCTAGAGGAGGGCCACTGGAGTTAGAGTTGGAGGTGATGTTTACCTGAGTCCTGGCTGAAAGGTATGCTGGGAGATGTAGAAAGAGGCTGGTAGTGGGGGTGGGGGAGGTTGGTGGGGGAGCAGGGCAGTCATGAGTACAGTCAGGGTAGGCAGGTGAGTGCCCAGGGCTCAGTGGGCAGATTCTGAGGATGTGGTCAGTGAGGCTCACACTCTGGGCTGTGCTTCCCACCTGGAGAGCAGCACTGGTTTTGTCCTTAAGCTCTGGCTGTAAATTCCATGGAGTCGAAGAGCACAGGACTGCCCCTCCCTTCTCTATGGCTCAGTATCCTCTGTCCTTTGGCTCCTTCCCAGCTCTAGGTACTGAGCCCTGGCCAGATACTGCCTTCCTTCCCTGCCCTCCCCTCCCCTCCCCTCTCCTCCCCTCCCCTCCGCCTCTGCCCTCCCTCCCCTCCTTTTCCCTTCTTCCCCCAGGGCCACCCTCAAATGACAGCAATTAATGGTGCCTGTGATGGTGGAGTGTGACAGCTGAGCTGCCTGCCTGCAGCTGCCCTGCTAATCGGGCCCCGGGGACCCCCCTCCTGCTAGTTCTGTGCACGCCTCCCCTCTGCTCACTGTGGCGCAAGGGCCAGCCAGCAGTAGGCCTGTGGGAGGTGACAGCGTTACCCCAACCCTGCAGCTTCTCCCTCTGGCTGCTCTCTTCTGTCATCAGGGCAACTCTTGCCTGACCTTGTTGTGCTCCAGTGAGTGAGGCTGTGGGTGGCAGTGGACACCCCAGTTGCCCACCTCCCTCCCATGTCCTATTCCAGGTCTGATGCTGGCCTGAAGTGATCCTCAGGGTGAGCCAGGAGCCTTTCTCACAGGCTTCTCTGCTTCCTGTCTCCCTAGAGGAGAAGGTTCCTGTGGAATCAAACCTTTGCCAGACCTAGACATCATCAGTCAGATTCCCTGGCCTGATCCTGGGAGACCTGGAGGCAGCTACTGAGTCCTGCCTGTTGCCTTTGCCAGGGTTAAAAGGATCCCAGCATGTCTCGCCCACACTGGGCTTTGCGCATCCATCATTTTGAAGCGGCAGTAATAGGGTTCTTGCTGTATACCAGGACCTGTAGTCAGTGCTTCCAAATATCTTGATATTTAGTGTGCGTGCGTGCGTGTGTGTGTGTGTGTGTTTATGTACGTGTGTATGTGTGTGTATGTGTGTATGTACGTGTGTGTGTGTATGTACGTGTGTGTATGTGTGTGTGTATGTGTGTATGTACGTGTGTGTGTATGTACGTGTGTGTATGTGTGTGTGTATGTGTGTATGTACGTGTGTGTGTATGTGTGTGTGTTTATGTACGTGTATGTATGTGTGTGTGTGTGTGTGTGTGTGTATGTACGTGTGTGTATGTGTGTGTGTGTGTATGTGGAGTCCTCTTTTTCCCAGGATGGAAATCAGGTGGTCAGCCTTTTGCTGAAAGCTCCTTTGCTCTCTGGTCCATATTACCGGCTCCATTTTCTGGTGGTTTTTTTTTTTTTTTTTTTTTGGTTTTCTTTTTGTTTTTGTTTTTTTGAGATAGGGTTTCTCTGTGTGACAAGCCCTGGCTGTCCTGGAACTCACTCTGTATGTAGACCAGGCTGGCCTTGAACTCTCAGAGATCTACCTGCCTCTGCCTCCCAAGTGTTGGGATTAAAGGCTCGTGCCACCAGTTTTCTAGTTTTTATAAGCTTGCTTTTAGATGGAGGAACGGAGGGAAAGGAACTAAAGTGATTTGATATAAATGACTTAGTAAGAAAGGCACAGATGTGACTTTGAGTCATACCAGTCCTACCCAGTGCTCTTCTGTCAGGAGAACCCAGAGCCCTCATGTGGAAGTTGGGAAATGAAGTGGGGATTGCCATGTGCAAACTCGCAAGTGCGTGTGCTCGTGCACACATGTATATATGCATTCTTGCACAGAGTGTGCCTTGCTTTGTTCTTCGCACAGGTGATACTGAGTTTGATCTTGGTTCTCACACTGCTGGCTCACTTTTTCTTCCTGCCAAGGATATTCCATCTTGCAATGACCAGCAGCTTGCTGGTCTGGCCCTCCCTAGCTGTGGCTGGAAGAAAGTTCCCCTGGACCATTCCTGCTCGAGTCTCTGTGAACGTGGTTCTGTTTCTCCTGGATACACTTTTTGGAGTGGGTTGCTAGGTGCGTGGTAAGTGTGGAGAAGCCCCTGGGCTGTTGGACGAAGTGCTATCTCACTTCGTTCCCACCAGTAGCGTGTGGGGTTGCTGTTGCTCTGCTTCCACGCCTGCATTTGAGACTGTCGGTCTGCTCCGTTGGCCGCCTGAGTGACTTCTGTCACGTTTTCGATTACACTTCAACATTGGCTGCGTTTTGATTCTGTGTTTGGCCAACTGGTGGGAAGCTTGGATGGGTGAGACAGTCACACACCTGCCAGCACTGGCTCTGTCTGTCGTTTCTTTGTAGTACTAGGCGATGACTTAACTTTTTCTTGTCTTACTATGTGGACCAGATCCGTGGTGTGCTGAATAGCAGCTTTCATGGTTACTAAGCAGTGGCTGTTCTGAACATTTCCAGTTAACAGAGGAGGAAACTGAGGCACAGAGAGTCCAGATGATTTCTCCCATAGGGCAGTTGGCAGTCAGAACTACAGCTTGCACACTTTCTCATCTATGTCAGGAAGTTCTGACTCCGAGTGTTACATGGATGCGTTTGCTGAGTTGGAGGGTCGTGCCAAGAATTGATGGCCAGGCAGGGCCAGAACTCAGCCTTCCCTCCGGGGTTTCCTTTGCTTCAGAGCCAAGGGTGTGGAGGAGAGCCCGGGCCTCCGGGTTAAGCCCTGTCCTTTGGCACCCAGTATTGTGAAATGAATGTCAAGCTGTGGGCCGCCAAGGGTCTGCTCTCATCGAGCCTGTTATCTTGAGCTAACTCACACAGAGTTCTGGGGAGCTGTTGTGGGGCAAGGTAGGGGCCAGCTGCTCAGAAGCCCAGAAAAGGGGATAGTGGCAGAGGATGGCCTCCCGCTCTTCACAACACCCCCTTCCTTGCCCGAGGGGGTGTCGGCTAAGACGACTTTTCAGGGGAAGAAGGCCCGTAAATCAAATAAGCAATCCCGTAAATAAATAAGTAATGAAGTTAGTGGGGTGCCTAATTACATCAGAGTCGTAATTACGGATGGATGCCTGCCCGATAATTGTACTTGTTTTTAATCTTTGGCTCCGACATGTGTCTCCTCTGTCTAACGGTGGTCGGTGACCCCAGCTGGAGGCAGAGGAGGCGCTGTTCCGGGGCCTTTGTGGGCCTGGTGGTTGGGTGTGTGGGTTGTGTGCTGGGTCAGCCTTGGCCGTGTCCCATGGTAGGCTCTGTAAGCTGACTCCAGTTCTGAAGTCACCAGGAGTGGAGACAATGACGGGGATGATAATAGCAACAGAGTTTATAATGGCACCCACAGTGCGGTTAATGATAGTTTATTTAACCTCCAAACCCTCTATCCTCACCCCCTGTTTATGCATGAGGCACAGGCACAGAGAGGTTTAGTACCTCCTCCAAAGTCACACAGCTCTCAGGCCTGGGTCCTTTCTACCTCATTCTCTACGTTCCCTGCCTTGAATGGTGGTGGGAGCAATCCTGTCATCCTGTGTGATGGCCTTGAATCCACAGGGAAGTTATTCTGAGCTATGGATGACCTTGCATCCCACCGAGGACAAAGCTAGCTTTGTGTCTCCTCCCTCTAATAGGCATCATTTCACCCATTCTACAGAGACAGGAGGCAGGTGGGGAGGAAGGCCAGAGCGGGCTCCCAGGGCCCTAGGATTCTGATCACTTTCAACTCCTTGGTTTAAGAGCAGAACTGGGGATGGGGTGGAGGGACGTGGCGGTGACAGTACAGGGGGGTAGGGAATGACATGACCATAAGAAGGGTCGGTTGGAGGTGACTCAGCGTTGGGGTGCCTTTCACATGGGGAACCAGAATCTGGGTTTGTCACGGGCTTTCCCCTTACTTCAGGAGTTCACTTGCATTTGAGCCTGCGAAATGTCCTGGACACTTGTAGCACCAGAGCGTTGGACAGGTAGGCACTGTGAATGCCCTGAGGGACTGTCAGACTCCCAAGTAAGTGTCATCGAGGCTGATGAGGGCCAGAAGGTGTGGATGAGGCACAAAGCCTAGGTTAGGGCCACCTAGGGCTCCTGAGGTCAGGGGCAGGTGCACGGAGGTCACGCCAGGCGCCAGAGGGAAGTAACCGATGGGTCCTCGCAGTGGAAAGTCCCGAAGAGGACGTGCTGAGGCACAGCTGAACCAGCTGGGCCCAGGAGTACAGACACTGCCTTGGGGGAGCTGCCACCGTCTCAGCTCTGTTTCCTTCAGCTTGTTCTTCCCAGCGGCCCACTCCCGCCACCCCAGGGGAAGGAGAGGCACCCAGGACCCAGGAGGTGCGGCTTGCTTACCTGTTTCCTCCCTAGCGAGGTCTTCAACACCTTTCTTTCCCTGCAGGGAGAGATGGCTAGGGCGGTAGTCATGGTGTGTTCAGGGTTGTCCCAGACTCAGGAAGCCAGGCAACAAGCCTAGGCTGCGGATTGGGCTCGAGCACAGTGCCAGACGCTCCAAGCAAGGAAAACTAGACCGCGGCATTACGTGAAGCATCTTAAGTCAGAAAGCAACAGCCATGTGGGCCAGAGCCTTCCTTTTGGGGTAACTAGCTGTCACCTTCTTCTTTTTATATGACCTGTGACTTTTATCTCAAAGTATCTTTTTTTTCTCCTCTCCCTGTGATCTGGGCAAATGTCTCATGGAATGTCCCAGAAAGTTCCAAGTCTGGAGAAGTCATGTCTGGCACCTCGGCAGATGCAGTTTAAAAAAGTCAGGGCCCAGAGTTACATACAGTCTTTGCTCCTGAATGATCGCTCAGGTGCAGCAGGGCCTGGCGAACATCAAAGGACAGCAGCAACTCCAGTGGTTAGTGACTGAACTTTGCCGTGTTGCCCCAGGGGCAGGTCTGTCTTCTGCAGACTGCCTCAGTTTTTCCATCTGTGACATGGGGATGGCTGTGCCTTTAGGGATATTGATTGTGAGGTAATCATGGTGCTTATACAGACTTCAATCCAGTGCCTGGCATTTTTGGGATGTCATGTCCATGTCGAGTCAAGTCCTTGTGGGAATGTTGGGTACCTCATCTCTCTGTCACTGCTGCCTGGGTGTGGGTTTTCAGGACCTCGGGCAGTGGCTCCTGTGTTCCGTGGCTGCTGCTGGGGGAGGCCTAGTTGACTGGTAGAGCTGGTGGAGAGGATGCCACCTTTGGGCACAGGGTGGTGGACCACAGCCTTGGTCCTACTGTGCTATGGGTACTAGGCCAAGTATTATTCTAGTGGAGTATGGGAACTTTCCTGTGGAGGCAGCAGGGGACAGGAATGAGGGGATCCTTCCCTCCTGGGGTAGACCTGGGTACCTCATCCCTCCCTGGAAGGGGTTTGGGCTCTAGGGTCTGCTTTGCTGGATCTGACAGGCAGTGGGCAGTAATATGGACCCGTGACTATTGGCTTGGTAGTGGTGTTCCTGTTGGCTCCCTTGGGCCCAGAGGGAAGAGTGGGGGAGGGGAAGGAGAGAGGGCTATAGCTCAGTTGAGTCATGAGATGTGATCTTTGAGTAGGAGGTCGTGGACCGTCCTGAATTGTGGTGGATACAACATAGTGTCGAATGCCTCGAGACTCCAAGGAGACTCTGTGGGCTGGAGCATAGATGGCTGATGCTGCCACAGCTGAGGGACATCAGGCACGGGGACTGAGGGGTCTGAGTGCCCTTGACACACCCGGGCCTGGAGGGAGGCTCTAGATACCCTGATTTTTGGACCTCCATTAGCTCTCACCACCAACCCTCCAGTAACTGGTCACCTATCACTGTGGCCACAGGGGCGAGTGCATAGGTGGCTTTTATTTTAACTTCACATATGTTGGAGGAGTCTGACTGATGCTGGGTGCAGTGCTACACACACACACACACACACACACACACACACACACACACACACACGTTTCTTGAACGTCCAGCAGATCTAGGCCTGGGGACCAGGAGTCCTGGGGCGTGGCGTGGGGTGCCCAGCCCCCAGTCGCTTTGCTGTGTGGTACTCCACACCTCTGATACTTGGTTTTTATTCAGATAGAGATTAGCTTTACCTTTGTTGTTGTTTGTTTGGTTGTTTTTTTTTTTTTTTTTTTTTCGGCACAGGGTTTCTCTGTGTATCCCTGGCTGTCCTGGAACTCCACTCTGTAGACCAGGCTGGCCTTGAACTCAGAAATCCTCCTGCCTCTGCCTCCCAAGTGCTAGGATTAAAGGCCTGCGCCACCACCGCCCAGTGTTTGTTGTTAAGACTCAGTTTTACTGTGTACCTCAGATTGGCCTGGACCCAAAGCAGTCCTCCCACCTCTCAGCCTTCCCAAATGTTAAGATTGTGTTTGCTAACATGTCAGGTGAGATTTAACCTTTAATTCCCCCCCCCCGCCCCCCTTTGAGATAGATTCTGATTCTGTAACTCACTGTATCCTAGGCTGGCCTCAGACTTGTGGAATCCCCCTGCCTCAGCTTCCCCTGTTTTAGCTAAGGTTTCAGCATGCACCACTACACCTAGTGAGAGGAAACATTTTCAGTGGGTGACCAGTGTGTCAGTTCTGAGCACTGAGTATTGTTTCTTGATCATCTCTGTCTAGTTAAGAACTGCTTGTCATCCTGTGCCCTTCGGGCTCATTGGCATTGCCTCCAGCCCCAGGCCCCAAGGCTAGCCTGTCTCCTGGGTGGACTCTTAGATGGGACCTTGCTGTGTGTCTTGTTTCTCATTGTGTGGCTTTGGGGTGCTCTTCTCTGAGGTCCCCCACATGTGTTGGCCTTCATTTATTTTCACCATGTGGTTATACTCCACTTTGTGGACATGTAGCCATAGAATGTCTCAGAGTGTCTTTGCAGTTAGGGAAACTGAGGCTAGCATGGCCACTGTGCATGGGGCCCAGGCTGGGGGAAAGGTGGTGGAAGAAGGAGTGTGAGTAGTTTCTTGTGCTTTCCTGTTTTTGGCTCCCTGCCTGGCCAGGAGCCTTGCTTGGGGAGTATATATGTTGGGTTGGTTGAGTATGTATGGTTGGTTGGGTTCTCTGAGGCTCCAGATCTCCTCAACTATTGCTCTTTGCTGGCCGTGTCACAAGTCACCCTGCATCCAGTCTCCTCTTTGGTTCCTGTTGATTTGAATCTCAGCCTGTAACCTGGACTTGACCACCTTCACCAATGTTTCCCACCATGTGGAGCTGCACGGAGCAGCCAGGTTGCTGGGAATGGTGATGCTGCCTGTCCAGGATGATGGTGACGTCTGGAAGGCTCTTCTTGTAGATGATACACGATCATTAAGTCATTTAACAAACACTAAGCTGCCTGGTATCTTAGGAGAAGACAGAGCTGTGGGTGTGACTGCAGAAAGGGAGATGACCAGGTGATCAGCCTGCCCCTCACTGTCATCTACCCAGTGGGGTTTGAAACTGTACTTGTGGGTTTCAAGGTAGCCTTAGTGAAAGGCAAGGTTCTCCTGCAGCCTCTGCTGGAACAGATGCAGGGCAGAAAATGGGGGACATTCCTGGCCATAGCTTCCTCGTGGTGTTTCGATGGTGTGGCTATGGCTTTGTCCTGGGTTTCAGTCTCCTCTTGTCACAGTGAGAGCCAGGGATGGGGGGACAGTGGTTGGTTGCATCTTGGCTGGAAAGATGAACCTTAGTTGTCCCATTGTTTAATGCCTCAGTTTCCCCTGTCTGTAAAAGATGGCTGCAGGATGGGTGCCCGACCTTTACCAGTAGGGTTGGGTTTGCGGAAGCCCCTGGAAGTCCTTCCTGGGGTATGCACATCACGGGGCAGCCAGGAGGGATGTCAGGCTCTTTTGGACGGCAAGGGCTTAGATGGCTCCTTGGTGGTCTTCCCATAACCCTCAGTGGCCACAGGCTTTTGCTCTGTGTCAATCTGCCTTAGTCCTGAGCTGACTGGCGGTGGCTGCAGCATCTTCATCATTGTTGTATATAAGTCACTGATTTTACAGTATTCTTTTTTTTTTTTTTTTTTTACATTTTTTACTATTTTCATTTCATGTGCGTTGGTATTTTTGCCTCCATGTATGTCTTTATGTCTGTGTGAGGGTGTCAGATACTTTGGAACTGGAGTCACAGACAGTTGTGAGCTGCCATGCTAGTGCTGGGAATTGAACTCAGGTCCTGTGCAAGAGCAGCCAATTCTCTTAACTGCTGAGCCAGTTCTCTAGCCCCAACTGGTGGCTTCTTGCTGGCTGCGGCACTGTGGGTACTGCCAAGACCCTGGTTCAAATCCCAGGGCAGTCCCTTTCTAGGACTGCTTCCTTTGGGTCACATAGCTTCCTCCTGGGCTCACAGTGGAAAGTGGGGCCACTTTCTGTCATGCTCTGGGCATGGCCGTACCCTGGGCACCCTGCTTAGCGTGGTTGTGGTTGAGCTGTTGGACACAACCTTGCTAGTCATCTTGAGTGGTTCCTGATGACAGGATTGTGGCTGCCATAGAAGCCCCTGTTGGAGGCGTGTCTCCTCTTCCTCTCCTCCTCTTGGCCCCTCCCTGGCCCCATCTTTTCATCTTTCAGACCTTCCTTGTTCCCATTCTGGCCCCACATTTGGCCTAGCCACAGGCTGTGTGTATGGCCTGGGCTTCCTGCTTGGGAGGGGTGAGAGGCTTGCCTCATGCAGGGTCTCTTTTGGGAATACACCATTGGCCTGACTCCCGGGTGCTGTGAACGGGGGACAGAAGTGGAAGCCATTTGAGACCCTGAGGTCTAACAGAGTGGTTCTCAAAATGTGGGTCCCAACCTTTTCACAGGGGTTACCTAAGACCGTGGGAAAATACATTATGATTCATAATAGCAGCAAAATTACCATTATGAAGTAGCAGCAAAAATAATTTTATGGTTGGGGGGGGTCACCATAACTCATGAGGGACTGTATTAAGAGACTGCAGCATCAGGGAGACCACTGTCCCAACACCTCAGGGCTGTTGCCCAGAGCCCCACAGCTGCAGAGACAGCCTGCCTTGGGAAGATGCATAACCCACACCCAGAGGAGGACGGGCTTGAGGTGAGTCACCCAGCAAGTCACAGCCAGTGCTGACGCCTGCCCAAGCATCCGGCCATCTCTTCTGGCCTCTGTGTGCGTCTGGCTCAGCCTTTTTGTGGGTCTGTCACCAAGATGACCCGGGCCCTGAGCCCCAGGCCCTGTTTCCTTTAGTCGAGATCAGAAGGACGGGAAGGACGGACGGGAGCATTTGGCCATCTGGCCCTGCAGGACTGGATGTCGTCAGGACCGGCTGGGAGGAAATGGTTAAAGGAGGGGACGTGGCTGGCGCTGGTCCCCCTGCCAGCAAAGGAGGGAGAGGGCTTCTCAAAAGCTATAAAAAGGCCTAGCAGTGTTGAGCCCCAGTGGCTGGAAGCCCGCCAGGGTTACCATGGCGACGAGGAATTAGTCCCGACTGCCAAGGCTGCTAGCAGCTCAGTACTTTTGGCTCTGGAACAAGAGTGGACTTATGTAATTCCGTGTTTATAGGCCTGGGTGGCGGAGGCAGAGCTGGGCCTGAGTCTTGGTGGCGGCCCACAGTGGGTCACGCCACCCTGCAGGGTATCCCTGACACGCCTCTGGTGCCCTGATTTTGGGGGACATTAGGACAGAAGCCTGGGGCCTAGTAGGCTGCTGGTCCCCACCAGGGCCTCCCCAGCCGGGGTGGGAGCCCAAGTCTCGCGGGAAGGGGTGCGGCTGCTGTGTGGGGCCGCCCCTTGCCCGCTTGGTCTGGAGGGAGGATGGCCCTGTCGCTGGCCAAGGGCTGGCCCCTAGACGCCTGTGGGTCGGGCCTCGGATTCAGGGCATGCTGACCTGGGCTGGCTCACTGCCGGCCCTCGCTTGCCGCGTGGGACAGTTCCTGCAAGTTGTGTGGAGCCCACTCAGGCTGTTGCTGGCCATGCACTGGTAAGAGAAGTTGCCTGGCTGGGGGCGCCCACATCCCCAGACCCCAGGGTTGGTATCTCAGACCACAGGGCTATGATTTGCAGGATGTGGGCAAGGGGCACTGCCTAGGGACCCCTGGAATTGCCTGTAAGGTACCCCAGCCCCGCTTGAGGTATGGTGGCCCTGGTTCCTGTGAGTCCCTGTCAGCCAGCTGGGTGGATGGAGAGGCCTGGGGCAGGATGTGCCTCAGGGTCTTGTGCATGGGACAGTAGGTTATCTTATCGGGAAAAGTTGTTGACATCCGGAAGAGGCACTGGGTGCTGGCTGGTGACCCTGAGAGGGGATGTATGGTACAGACATTGTGCCCGCCTTGAGCGTGCCTTCTCAGTGCGTGGTGGGATAGTAGGACAGTGCAGGTGGGGACGTGGGGACTCGGGAGCTTGGGCTGGGAGGAGCCAGGTGCAGGCACTGTGGGCCCAGCCTGCCTCCCCACTGAAGTGGAGCTTGGCTCAGCGCCCTGTCTGGTTTGAAATGAGGGCCACCGGCCCAGGCTTGCCCAGGGCCTTGGCAGCGAGAGAGGGGTAAACACTGGAAAGTTGGAAAGGCTTCCGGAGCTCACAGCCTGCGGCAGCAAGCCCAGGGCGGGGGATGGACTTCTCCAGGCCTGGTGGGGGCCACTGAGATGCAGCTCCCAAGGATCCCCCAAGCTCAGGCTGTGGAAGCTCCAGAAGGCATGGCTCATTTGCCCCAGACCCTGGTTGTTCATCCAATTCCGTTTCCTATTCTGTAGCTTACAGTGTGCCACCTTAACTCTTAGTCTTATTTCCCTGAGTGTAGAAAGAAGTGACGGGGTCCCATGGGAGTGGAGGTAATAGGAGGAGGAATAGCACCTTTCGGGTAGGACTCAAGTTAGATGACCCTGGCAAGCCACTTCCTGTTTTGGAACCTCAGTCTTCCCATCTGGCAAGTGGGCACGTATCAAGTCATGTGATCTAAAGGACCTGATGACACAGTTCTCTGGCACAGGATGGGTTTGTGGTACTGACTAGGGTTGTGGTTGCTGGTGAGCATGGCGATGACAACAGTAGGCTTACCTGGGCCAGCGGTGGGTACCAGCCATCTTGAAGTAATAGTGTTAATGGAGTTGTGGGAGTGAGACGGAAGTTCAAGATATAGCCTGAGCCTTGCAGGACATACCGCCTTGGTCAAGCCCTGGAACTCCCCAGCCTCCAGGTATGCGTTGAGAGAGCAATGGGAGTCCCAGGGGCTACAGTGCTGGGTGGTGTTTAGGGGTAGACCCATGAGAAGTCTTCCCATGCCTCCTTGTTTTGCAGAGACTTGCAGAGATTTGAACCTCTGGCTGGCGCAGGCCTTCACCTGGCCTCTTCTGCAAGCCTGTTGTCCCGCTTCCCCTGAGCGTGGGTCCTTGACACTGCCCAGCGTGGCTTGGGGGTTGGGCTAGAGTAGAAGGACCAGTGTTCTGTTGAGGGTGGCAATGGTTCTGTGTTTGTAAATGACACTGAGTGCTGCTGCTGCTGCTGGCTCAGGACGTCTCTTGTCTGGCAGCCATCTGAGGGCTCCTTTTTCGTCTAGGCCACCATGCTAGCTGCCCACTGCCAGGTGTCCTGGGGCTCCCAAGTCCTCAGGAACGGCTCCTGAATTGGGGCCTGTACATGCCTCTACTGTTCCGAAACCATGGGTCTGGTTAGAGGATGTTGGCTGGGTGAAGGCTGCCTCTGTCCCGTGGGGAGCATGGATGGTGTCCCTGCTTCGGAGAGGCCTACATGGAAGCCCAGAGCAAGGTTGGGTACGGGATGGAGGAGCTGTGACAGCCGATGGTCACTGAGCCTGCGTGTGTGCATGCACGCCTGTGCACATCCATGCTCGGATGCACGCACAAGTGTGTACATACATGCTCATGTACACACCATGTATTTGAAGGTGTGGCTACGGCTGGTTGGTCAGTCCTTTCCCTGGCTCCGGCCTTGAGAAATTGAACTCTGGTGATTCAAGCAGGTGCCATTGGGGCATCTCTGAAGGGCACAGGCGATTGTGGGTCTTGCAGGGGCATCTCCGAGAACAGCTCTACAAGTTTCCAGGTACCTTGAAATAAATGTGAAGGAAGGAAAAGAGCTCCCAAGACCAGGCTGTCCTGAGTTTGTGCTTTGATGTGCCTTGTAGGCTGGATGATTTGACTGAGCCCCCAGAGCTTCCATATTCTCATCTGTAGGATGGGTGAGAGGGCCACGCTTTGCGGGGCCTGTGTGACCAGTAGGTCAGTAGTCATTTGAACTGAATGAACTGAACACTTGTTTTTTTGTTTTTTGTTTTTCTGATCACTTGTCAAGGTTTTATTACACTTAGTGGGGCGTGGTGATGTGCTCCTTTTGTCCCACTACTGGGGAGGCAGAGGCAGGCGGATTTCTGAGTTCAAGTCTGGCCTGGTCTACAGAGTGAGTTCCAGGACAGCCAGGGGTACACAGAGAAACTCTGTCTCGAAAAACAGCAAAAAAGTTTGATCACATCATTGTTGGGGCGTTAGTTATCTCCTTCCACCATGGCTGTCTTAGGGGTATAATTCAGGGTGTCAAGCTTGGTTGTGGAGGACCTTACCCACTCAGCCATCTTGCCAGCCGTAGGCTGAGTGTTTTCACACTGTGCCCTGACATCAGGTATTGTGTCGGGCTGCTGTGGTGCACCTGTTCGTCAGTGTGATTGCTTGTGATGGCCTTGCTCAGAAGTCAGCGTGATCGTGTGATTCTTCTCCTGCCTTCCCCGCCGGCGTGATTGTCATTGCTTGTCTCTTCCATCAATGGTGCGCACATTCTAGTTCTCAGAGGTTGCCTGGTCCCTGTGGCGTGTTCTGTCATTGGCAGAGTCTTCGTGGTTGGTGGACTTTGTTTTTGGTGGGATCACTATACTTTGCCTGCTCTCTTGTTGGCGTGGTTCTCCGTGGTTCGCCAGTTCCACAGTTGGCATGGCCTTTGAGGTTTGTGAGCTATGTTGTTGATGTGATCTCGTGGTCTGTCTGCTCCTGTCATTGGTGTGGTCTCTGAGGCTCATCTGCTCTGTCGTTTGCCTTAGGTGTGAACAGTGTCTTTCAGGATCTGCTGGTTCTAGGTGGAAACTCCTGAGGCTTGGGCAGAGCCCGCGTGTGGCCACTGGACACACTGTTGAGCTTGCTACTCTTGATACCCAGGTGGTACTGCCTGTGGCAGGGTTCTAGTAAATCAGCACAACCAATTTGGCTCACATACCCCTAATCAAAATCCCCCCATGGGGGAAGGAGGCGGGAACCTGGAGACAGGAACACTGCTAACTGGCTTGCTCTAGATGGCTTGCTCACTCAGTCTGCTTTCACAGACAACTCTGGATGAACCACCGAGTGTTGGTACCACCCACAGTGGGCTGGGCCCTCTCAAATCAATCATGGGCCAAGAAACTGTCCACAGACTTGTCTGTAGGCCAGCCCGGGGCGGGGGCATTTTCTCAGTTGAGGGCCCCTCTTCGCAGGTGACACTAGGTTATGTCAAGTTGACGAAATGAACCCGGGAGTTGCGTAGGTTACTTGCACCCCGCAGGGTTGGGATGGCGATTCAGGGCTGCGCTCTGGGGGACTTTCTGCCCTCTCCTTCATTACTTCTGTAAACATGACCAAGTGCTGGGTGAGAAAGGGGTTAGGGGAGGGAGGGAGGGAGGGAGGGAGGAAAGAAAGGGAGGAAAGAAAGGGAGGAAAGAAAGGGAAGGAGGGAGGAAGGGTGAGTTTGTCTTGGCTCGCAGTTTAGTGGGTTCAGTCCATCAGGGAAGCTGAGACAGCTGGTCATTACATACGCAGTCAGAAAGCAGAGGGCAGACAGGAAGTAGTATCTAATCGGAAAGCCTTGGAGCTCACTCCTGCCCCCCTCCAGTGAACTACTTCCCCAGCCAGGTCCCATGTCCTAAACGCTCACTCGCTCCCTTGAGTGCCTGGGGACTAAGTGTTCAGACACAGGGCTTGCTTCCCGCTCAAATCCTGGCAGCCACCCTGTGGAGTGGTGCAGGCTTGTTTCTGGGGCAGAGGGCATAGGGTCCTCCACCTCCATGGGCACAGGTTGGAGAGGCAGGGACGAGGGTGGAGAGCTTTTTAGCCTCCTGAGCTTGTGGGCTGTAGTCACTTGGGAGGCCTCAGACTGTCAGGACTTGAGCCACCTGCGTTCCCTGGGACGGGACGCTCTGTCCTTCCCAGATGCGCCTCTGCGCTTGACTGCTCCTATGCGTTTGTCCCCACTTGGGACTTGTTGGTATCTATCTGTCTGGGTTTATTGAGTCTTCCCGAGCTCTTTATACATAGGCTTGTACTTCTGAGCTACAATACAGCCTGCCATTCTCAGTTCTGGGAGCTGTCTATCCACTATCCAGGTGCTAACCGGTAGGGGTCAGGTTGGGTGCCGACCTTGGCAGGGCTGGTCTGTTCCAGCTGCAGCCTCACTGGGTTCAGGGGTTCAGGCAGCTGCCCATGGGCGGCTTCTGTTGCAAGGACTCTGGTCCTTCCCATGACCTCATCAGCGCACAAAAGCTCTGCCCTCCTGATGCCATCCATCACTTGGTTTATAGGTGTCAGTATAGGAGCTTAAGGGTCCCAGATGTTCCTCAGCTGTGCCTGCAGCATCCTCACATAACCTCTTGGGAATTGTCACTTGGTGTCTAGGGGCAGTACCCCTGGCCTTCTGCTTAAAGTTGTGTGTGTGTGTGTACACGCATGCGTGCGTGCACAGAGTATATATGTAGTGTATATATGTGTGTGTATATATAATGTGTGTATGGTGTATGTATAGAGTATATGTACGTATGTGGTATGTATGTGTGGTGTGTGTGTAGGGTATATGTATGTGTGTGGGACATGAGTTTGGGTATGTATATGTGTAAGGTGTGTATATATGTGTGTGATGCATGCATGAATGTATGTGGTGTATGTGTCTCGTATGTAGAGACAGGATCCTGCTTCCTCAGACTGACTGGGCTGATGAACTGTGGCACTCACTATGGGAAACTGGGGAATCCATTGTCCCCCCCCCCCAAAGATTTATTTATTATTATACATAAGTACACTGTAGCTGTCTTCAAACGCACCAGAAGAGGGCGTCAGATCTCATTACAGATGGTTGTGAGCCACCATGTGATTGCTGGGAATTGAACTCAGGATCTTCTGAAGAGCAGTCAGTGCCCTTAACGGGATGAGCCACCTTTTCAGCCCCCTGGGGCATCCTTTGTGTTTGCTGGTTGCCGAGCTCCTGGGAGAAGTCATGGAGATAGGGTTGGGGGTCAAGGAAAGGAGGGCTCTTTGCTTAGGTGTGGGTGTAATGGCTAGCTTTGCCTGGGGGGGAGAGGCTATGACTATCCATTGGCCTCACTTGAGCCCAGAATCATCCTGTCCTGGAAGGCTCAGAGAGGGTTAAGTAGCTCCCTGAAAGACACAGGGGATAAACAGTTTTTGTGTCTGTCCGCCTCTGGTGATAGTGCTGAGGGGATTATCCCACTTCCTCCCCAGAAGGCCTTGTTATCCTTGGCTCCAGCCAGGCCCTAAGCTGCTCTGGGAGGCCCACTTCCCAGGCAAAGCTTTCTCCTTGGCACAGACACTTCCCAGGGCTGCCCGCCCTTTTCTGGAAGACCAGGGGTGGCTTCTCCTGCCACTCTGAGTCAGGCATTCAGAAGACCCGCCCCCTGCCTCCAGTCGTGTTTGACAATGTGCCCTTTGTCCCCTGGTCCAGCCTTCTCCCAGCTCCCAGGATAGTGCCTCCACCTATGATGTCATGGCCTTCTCAGCCAGGTCCCAGGCGGATGGCCAGTGTGGAGGCCAGCAGACTAGGAATGACTGACCTGCTCATTACCATGACTGGGCTGCCCTGAACCCTTCGAGGTCAGGGTTAATGTCCCCTCGTGTGTGTGTGTGTGTGTGTGTGTGTGTGTGTGTGTGTGTGTGTGTGGTATGTTATCCCATTTACACAGCAACACATAGGTCCCAGCTGAGTGCTTGGCTTTGCCTTTTTCTCTCCTCTCCCTGAGCCACCTCCAGCCTCTTGGCCTGTGAATGGATGAGTTACGGAGCTGGTCTCTCCCAAGAGCCTTGGGCGTGAGACCCTGGCTTCCTTCCAGTCAGAGGGTCCGCTGGGCCAGGATGGTGCCCCTAGGTGTCCCTGCATGTGGCTTCGTGCTTGGCCTCCTTGGCTCCATGGGGACTCTATGGGGCCTAGCTGTGGGCTTGAGAGAGCCTCAGACTCAGACTGGGTTTAATTTAGAGCACACAGGGGTCTGCTCCAGTCTCTCTAGCCCAGATCCTGTGACAGCATTTAGAAATTAGGTCTTGGCAGGGTGACTGCAGAGAGAATCACCGTGTGCTTCCTGGGTACCTCGATCCCTGCGCAGTGCCATCATAAGCTGGAGGGAGTCTCAGGAAGGAGACAGAGTGGGCCAGCATGGCTATAGTAAGGGCACCTGGACTTCCGAAGGGTGGAAGAGGTTTTCAACCTGCCCCAGAGCCCTGGGAACCGTCCGTCAGGCCTCCATGGCTGTGGGAGAATCCATTTCTGCGTTGTGAAGGACCTACCTTGTGGTTTTTATAGCAGTGTAGGGAAGACTTGGCCTAGAACCCAGTACCCGGAGTAGGCTCCCCTGGGCTCGTCGCCTGCCTGCTGTGTGACCTTGGACACTGAACTCAGCCTCTCTGTGCCTCTCTCTGCACCTGTACAGTGTTTCAGATGGTATCTCAGGCCAAGCTATCAGAGGACTGGGTAGGACGGCCGCAGAGCTTGATGAGAATCAGACACAGGGCTGGCCACCAAGATGGCCGTAGCTGTTCATGTTGGTCTGTCACAAGGGGGGGCATTTAGGCCCTGAGATGGAAGCAGTGTTGCCCTGTAGTAGTGTCTCTTCCTCTACTGTGTAACATGGAGCTGTGGCAGGCACACAGAGAGGCCTGGGGAAACGGATACCTGTAAGTGTCATGCCCACCCCCCACCAGGGGTTGGGTGGTCCTGGGACTCACTATGTAGGCCATACTGGTCTTGAACGCACAGAGATCTGCCTGCTTCTGTCCCCTAGTGCTGGGATTAAAGGCGTTACCTACCATGCTCGGCTGACCTTTTGAAAGTCTAGAAAATGGAGCTCCCATCAAAGTCGGAGCTCCCATCAAGGTTAGAGGAGGGTTGTGGGGAAGGCAGGTGTGTGGCCTGCTGTCCAGGGTGGCCTGTTTATCTGCTCTGGGCTTCTCAGCCATAGTCAGGCGTCCCTTTGCAGAGAGGGGCTACTATGTTCCTGCGGAAGCTACATGGAGGCTTCAGTTTCTGCTGGGCAGTAGAGTATGTCTGCTGCCAAGGACTGACGACCCAGATCTGCAAGATCTGTGAGGAGCAGGCACTATTTGCAAGGGCCCTGTCCCTGGGAGAGCCACCAATAGGGAGGAGAAGAATCTGGCCCGCTCTGGCTCCCACCCCACATGCTCACTTAACTACTTCCTCCTACTCCATTCCGTGTGGAAGAGGGACCTGGAGGCTGGAGATCTGAGCCGAGGGACCTTAGAAGTGTCTTGGGATACAACTCGCTTCGATCTCCCCGTGGCAGTGGGAGAACTCTCCGTTCCTTCTTATGTTTAGTACAAGAGTTCCATGTAACTAATCAGAGCTTCAGGGCCCGTTGGATCCAGGCACTTGATCTTCTCTCTTTAGAAGTCTGCACTTACCAGCCCTGTGCAGGAGAGCTCGCCGCTCCTGATATGCCCACAGAATCATTGCAGGTGCCCAATAATGTGACACCCACCTGGGATCCCAGCATTTAGGAAGCTGTGGGCAGGAGGATCAGAAGTTCAAGGTCTTCTTCAGCTACATAGTGAATTTGAGGCCTGCTTCTTGAGCTGGGGCTAACTGTAGGGTGCTGTGGGTAGCTGTCAGGGAGACTGGAGTGTGCTCAGAGGAAGCTGGGCCCACCGCTTTCTGGCTCCACAGGGTGCAGAAAGAGCCGATGTAGACCCGAAACCAGCATGATGTTGACTAGTTAGTGTGTCTCTGTGGAGAAAACGAAGCTTACGGATGGATGGTTCCCTGGGCTACGTACCTGGTCACCAGGGCACCAGGGCCTAGCATGAGTGTTTTGCCTGTTGTAGGCATTGCTGTTGTGTGGGGTGCTGTCAGAGGTTTGTAAAAAGTGGCTGGCTGATGGGTCTATTCTTGGGCTGCTGGGTTACTGGGTAATCACCTCTTTTCAGAGACCACATTGAGAGATGTCTCTAAGTGGAGCTGGCGTTCTGGCTTTGCCTAGCATATTTGGGTGCCACATGCCCTCTCAGCCACTTTGCTGAGTTCCAGCCCAGCTCCTGGGTCTGTGTTGTCCATAACCTTTTCCTGGCTTGCATGCTGTTAGGGGCCTGGCAGCTCCTCTTTTGTCTCCTGTCTAGACTCTCTTCCCTGGATCCTTAGTGATCTGGCCCTGTTCATTCTGAGATCCCTGGTGGGCAGAGTCACTGGGCCGTCCTTTGGTATTTTCCTAGGGCATCTGCGTACTTGCCCTCTTTGGCTCCAGGCAGCAGGGTCTCCAGATTCCTGATGGCT
>JADRCD010225087.1:57950-73714 GCA_019843815.1 Montemys delectorum | reverse complement strand
GAAAAAAAGAGAGAAAGAAAGAAAGAAAGAAAGAAAGAAAGAAAGAAAGAAGAAAGAAAGAAAGAAAGAAAGAAAGAAAGAAAGAAAGAAAGAAAGGAGAGAAAAGAAAAGAAAAAAGAGAAAGAGGGATATGGATGGCTTCTATGACAATCCCTACCCTAACTCCCCCACAAAAAATAAACAGTCTAGACAGAAAGCTGTCAAAGAGGACTCTTAGAAATTGTGATAAAAATACTCAGGTGTATCTCTTCGTAGTTGATGGGTCCTGGAGGGGATGTGAGTGGGGAAGGGCCTGGTTTTCTTTAAGGGGCTGGCCACTGCGAGTTTGAGCATGCTCCAGTGAGTATATGGGCAACACAAATTGGACCTCCTCCTCTCCCTCCTCTTATCCTTCCTTCTTTTGAGAGATGGAGGTTACAGTGGTGGTGGGTGGACCTGGGAAGACAGGGAAGTGAGTGCGATCGGGGTGCCTGATGTGAAATTCCCAATCAATTAAACTATTATTTTGAAGAAAGAAAAAATAAAGAGAAAAAAAAAGAGAAGGAAAAAAATACCTTTAAAGTCCACTCCCAGGGACACATCTGCAACAAGGCCACACCTCCTAATTCTTCCCAAACAGTTCTACCAACTGAGGATCAAGCGTTCAACCGCATGAGCCTCCTCTGGGAGCCATTCTCATCCAAACCACCACACCTGGGATCACAAACCTCTAGATCCTTGTTTCTACCCCTACGTGCAGGTGTGCCTTCCATTGCCTGGAGCTGTTGTCATGGCAGTCTCCCTGGAGTGGTTGCCTTGTGAGGTGCAGCTGATGCTCCTGGAAGCACCCCTTTACTTCTTCTCAGACCTGCTACTAGACTCCAGGCTCAACCAAACTCAAAGGCTGAGAGAGACTTGAGTAAATGATGGTGATGTGTAAATGATGAATAAATGATCAATAAATGTGGTGTGGTAGAAACTTTGAATCCCAATCCGTGGTTTCTGCCCCACCTTTGACCATTTAGTTCCCAGATAAAAGACACACACAACCTTGTTTTTAAGGAGCCTTAAGCAGCACAAGAGCTGGACCTCCATGTTACTAAAATCTATTTCTTATTTCCCGAGTTATTACTTACTGTGTTTTATCTGGGCTGCTCTTAATTCCAGTTGGCCAGCCCCCAGGGCCACATCTAACCTCATGACTCATCTAACCCACGGCAGCCTCTCCATTCACCTCCTTCTCCCCATAGTTCTCCTCTGACCCTCCAAGCCTGGGAACTCTAAACCCCACCTATGTCTCTTCTGACCAGCTATTGGCTGTTGAAATCGTTATTCACTGATCAGAAATAATTGGTGGGCAAGGCCACATAGCGTCTACCTGCAGACCCCCGTCTCTGGGCAACCAGTCTTGAGGAACTAGTATTAGCAATAGAGTACAAGCAGCATCAGGCCAGCCCACTGTGTTGTGGTGTTAGATTCACGTATGCACACACACCAGAACGGCTAAAGGGGCCACTTTTCACTGTGGGGCTTAGAAATAAATATAAGAAGGGACTCACGGCATCTTTGACGAGCTCCGAAGTGGTCCTTGTAGGTCAGAAATTCTAATAAAATGGCAACCATTGAACTGGAATATCTCTGGCGGGGGTGGGAGTTATGGTACGTGTGTGCGGGTGTAAATGCACATGCATGTGTGAGTGTGTGACTGCACATGCATGTGTGAGTACGGAGGTCAGAGGTCAACACTAGGTACCATTCCTCAGGAGCTGTCCATTTGTTTTTTGTTTTGTTTTGTTTTGTTTTGTTTTTTATTGTATTTATGGCCAGATATGATGGTGCACACCTTTAATCCCAGCACTTGGGAGGCAGAGGCAGGTGGATTTCTGTAAGTTTGAGGTTTGCCTAGTGATTTCCAGGCTAGCCAAGGTTATGTAGTGAAACATTGTATCTTAGTAAAGCTTCCTATTGCTGTGGTGAGACACCATGACCATAGCAACTCTTATAAAGGAAAGCATTTAAGTGGGGCTGGCTTGGAGGTTCAGCGCTGTAGTCCGTTATCACTGTCATGGTGGGAAGCATGGCAGCAGCAGGCATTGTTCTAGAGATGAAGTCAAGACTTCTTTTTTTTTTTTTTTTTCTTGATTTTTCAAGACAGGGTTTCTCTGTGTAGCCCTGGCTGTCCTGGAACTCACACTGTAGTCCAGGCTGGCCTCGAACTCAGAAATCTGCCTGCCTCTGCCTCCCAAGTGCTGGGATTAAAGGCATGCGCCACCACCGCCCGGCTGAAGTCAAGAGTTTTATGTTTGCATCAGCAGGCAGCAGGAAGAGAAAGACACTGGACCTGACTCGAGCATTTGAAATCTCAAAGCCCGTCCCCAGTGACACACTTCTTCTAACAAGACCACACTCCTAATAGTGCCACTCCCTATGGGCCTATGAGGACCGTCTTCATTCAAACCACCTGTCTCAAAAAAAAAAAAATTGTATTTGTGTGTGTGTGTGTGTCTGTCTGTCTGTCTGACTGTCTGTCTGTCTGTCCTGTATGGTCACAGGACACTGTCTTTCCATCTTCATGTGGATCAAGCTCAGGTCATTAGCCTTACTCAGCACTTTGTCCACCAAGCCGTTTCTCCAGCCCTTTGAACTGAGGATTTTAAATGGAGAGATGCATGCGTAGGGAGTCTGAGATACCAAAGGTGCTTGTGGTACTCTGCTTACTGATTTGTTTACTTAGTTACATGAGACGGGATTTCTCTGCGTAGCCCTGGCTGGCCTGAGAACTCACTGTGAAGACCAGGCTGGCCTCGAACTCACACATCTGTCTGCCGCTGCTTCCTGGGTGCTGGGATTAAAGGGGTGCAACCATAGTGCCAGGTTGCGTGGTGCTTCATTGCAGAGACAAGGAGAGCAGGTTCCTACTGAGGGTGGTGAAGCCAAAATAGCAAGACGAGCTCTGACTCACAGGTGCGGCGGCATCTGTGGGTTTCTGTGAGATTCCTAGAAAGGAAACGCTCCATCCGAATGGGTGGGTCCTGAGTCCAGAGCTTTGAAATACAACCCAAACCGCAAAACAGAAAAAAAAAAAAAAAATCAGAGCCTCCAATCATTTCCCACAATTGGATCTGTGACTGGAGAAGAGGCTGGGTACCTGTGAGAAAGGAATTCGGCATGCTGCCAAAATGTCGTGCTGTCTGCCTCTCTCTCAGATAGTGTTTCTCCAGATAGAGCTGCAGGCAGATAGAGCGGAGGAGCTGTGCAGTGAGAGAGGGAAATGAATCCGCTTTCCAAAGATTACTGCACTCAGGGCCTGAACACCTCTTACTCCCAGGGAGTCAAGTGTCAACTGTGGTTGGCTACGAGGCCGGGGGAGAGGCCTGGGGAGCAGTGGGGGAGTGGTGGGTTGGGAAAGCCTATCTTACAGAGGCTAGAGGCTCCCCTGAATCCACTCTGGTTATACACACACACACACACACACACACACACACACACACACACACAATGGTTCTTTTGAACGAGCTGTTCCTCATAGTCTCAGACATTTGAATATTTTGTCTGCGGTTTGTCACGCTCTTTGGGGAAGGCTTAGGAGGTGTGGCCTTGCTGGAGGAAGTGTGTCACTGGAGCAGGCTTTGATTGTTTAAAAACTTGGGTTATTTGCAGTTTGTTCTTTCAGCTCCGTGCTTGCAGTTCAGGATGTGAGTCTCCTGTTCCTGCTGCTATGTCTCCACCATTATGGACTCTGAGCTCAGAGCTGGAATTGTAAGCTCAAATAAGCTCCCTCTATTGTTAGTTCCAAAGGAAACAGAATTCTCTAAACTTCAAAAGACAGCTCAAATATCCAGCAATGCGCTCAACTTGGGCTACAGGAGGATTTCTGTGGGTCTCCCCACACTCATGAATCGTCGGCCAATACCGTCCACAAGGGAAGTGGGAGCAGAAATGTCAGGTAGGGAGTTCGGAAGCCCCGTGAGTGTGTACGATGACTACGTCACACGGGGATCCTCAGTGGGCAGATCAACTTTACTTAGAGTGACTGAAGGCTTGTAACATTTTGGGGGATTGAGGGTAGGGACACCCAGGATGGGCAGGGGTCATTGGCTGGGGCTTAGGGTACCTGGAATGCCTCATTAACATGGGAAAGCATTTCAGAAATCTCAGGTAATGGCTGAACAGGTTTTGTCTTGAGAGAGGAAACTGATCCTATAAATTGATGCTACATGACATGTCTCAGGTAGAGGGGAGGATGGGGGCTCAGAACTCCTGGACAAGGTCAGAGAAGGAGAAACTCTGCTAGTGAAGGGAGTCCTTCCTTACTAGAAGAGCTCCAGAAGGCTAGCCAGAAGGTCAACGGTAGATTATGGATAGCCCAACTAGCAGAGTTTTCCCACAGATTTTGATGATTAGATAAAAGCCCGCATTCCTCAGGAGCTTGGCAAACTGGTTCCCATCTACCAAAAGGAATCATTCCCCTGACCTCTAGCAGAAGGGGTGTACAGCTACCTGTGAGGCCTATCAACAAATCAAAGAGCTTGCTGGGCTCCAGGCTCCCTCTGTATCACAGGTACCTTTTACACATTCTGAAGCCCATGCTAGTATCCTAACCCTTCTCATCCCCTCCCCCCACTAACTCCCCTAGCCTCCTGCAGGCTGCTCTTCCTACAACTACTCAACCTTCCTTCCTCCCTTCCTTCCTTTCTCCCTCCCTCCCTCCGTCCCTTCCTTCCCTTTCCTTCCCCTTCCTTCCCTCCCTCCTTCCTTCTCTTCCCTTCCCCTTCCTTCCTTCCTTCCTTCCTTCCTTCCTTCCTTCCTTCTTTCCTTCTCTGAAAATGATCAGTATAAACTATACTCTGAATTTTGAATTTTGGTCCCCTGCTCCAGGTTTATGATGCTGTTTTCATGTAACACTGGATAGCAACATGAACCTGGGATGGCTGATGGCCATCTGTCAGGCTGTGAATATGCTGTCCTTTGAACACCTGGACACAGCCGTACATGAGTTGAAATATCTCCGCACTTACAAGTTACGCATACCAACAAGTTCCATCTCTGTCATTTAAGTCTGTTTGGACTGGGGTTTCGAACTGTCACCACCCAGCCAGAAAGAATAAAAGTCCCTTCAGTAAAAGCTGCACCTGCCTTTCAGATGAAGCATCTTTGTGTTTTAGCAGAAGCAGGAAGCCGGGGACAGTGTTAACAGTGGCAGATTATGGGGGCTGGAGAGATGGCTCAGTGGGTAAGAGCACTGTCTGCTCTTCCAAAGGTCCTGAGTTCAAATCCAGCTACCACATGGTGGCTCAAAACCACCCGTAATGAGATCTGATGCCCTCTTCTGGTGCGTCTGAAGACAGCTACAGTGTACTTATTTATAATAGTAAATAAATCTTTAAAAAAAAAAAAAAAGTGGCCGATTCTATTGATTGCTTCCTGCATGTCGGTACTAAAAATCAAGGGGTCTCTTATCTCGGTACAACCCTAGGAACTGGTTTCTAAAGGGCCAAGGGTTCCTTCTCCTTACCCCACCTCCAGAGCAGTCAGGAGTTTATAAAACAGCTCAGCTTTACAAGACCTAGGCAGAGGACCATAAGAAGACAAAACAATGGACATTTTGAAATGTATGAATCAAAGCTTACTGGCTTTTGGGGCTCCTCCCTGAGTTTTCTTCCCCCTCTAGCTTCCAAAGCTTTATTGCAGTGTGATGAAGGCAGGGCTTGCGTTAAGGCACTCTGGTACCTGTTAGCAAGGCCAGACGGACTCACAGCATGGAGTCCTTCTCAGGTGGATCCTTAAGTCCTGCAGTGTAAGCCACCTGTTGCGTGTAATCTTAGTAAAACTACACTCATTCCAGCTAGGCTCTGGGACTAGCAGCCCAGCCAGCTCAGTCGGTAGAGCATAGGACTCCTAGTCCCAGAGTCATGGATTTGAGCCCCACGTTTGGCGCTATCCGTTGCGTGTAATTTTAGTAAAACCACACTAGTTCCAGCTAGGCTCTGGGGCTAGCAGCTGTCCACCTGTTAGCTAACATTTTCCCCTATAAATCCTAGGAGTGCCTTCCTGGCTATGATCCAGTCTCTGATTGTTCCCTGCCCACGCTAGCAATGGCCCAGCTCCCTTTAGCCTCATGGAAGGAAAACACTAGAGACTTTTATATTTTAAAACTGATAACTCAAAGGCTGGGCAAAAAATATCCTGCCTTCCGTAGCCTCCACAGTTGCCTGCAGAGGCTACAAACTATCTGCTCCCTGAGAGATCTACATGTCTGCAACTTCTCAGTAGCCTGACCCCTGCGAGGACCCCCAATCCTCTCTGTCCTCGGCAATCCCACCTTCTCTTTCCCCTAGCGATTGGTTTCTGTTGTCTTTAGCCAATCAACAGTTAGGGAAAGGCCCCCTACAGCCAATCTTGTGCCCTCAGAGGAACTTCATTAGCATCCCATCTGGGTAGCCACATCTTACCTAAAGCTCTGAGAAGCACTGTATAATATATTACTAGGGAAACGTTTTTACTTCTGTGAGTTCTTAATCTCGTGAATAATAGAATTTTAAAACTCGGCAGTGGTAGCACATGTTATACCCTGAGTCCGTGGGAAACCCAGACGAGCCCAAAAATTGCGAAGTCCGCTGCAACTTGCAAAAGAGTCTTTTTTTATTTCGAGTTCTGACTCAGATCGCATGCCTCATACTCACTGGGTAAATGCTGGCATGTGATGACGAGTCCGGAAAGCATTGGGTTCATATACAGTATAGTTAGAAATTCTTTGAATGCTCAGGGTAAAGGGGAGTGAAGAGCAGTAACCATTTGATGGAGCAGAACTGAAGCTGGGAGGGGGATTAATGGGTGTCTGGTGTGTGGTTATCAGGACTAATTTTATGGCCCGCCATAACTGTCTGTGACCTCTGATTACCTTTTTCTATGATTTAAACGTGGGGCCCTAATCTTCTTTGAGTTTGTTATTTCTTTAAGATCCCAAGGACAGGTGCCTGGAGAGTTCGGCCGTTTAATGGAGAGAGAGCTAGTTCTGGCTATGCAGAGGTGGGGAGAATGTCTCACACTAGCATTTTGGCTCCTCGGGATGTTTTCATTAAAGGGGGAGGGGATTACAGGCAGTGCCATTCTAACTCTAGACTGAGCAGCCAGGGACAGGGAGGGAGCCCTGAGCTTGCTATATGGGGACACAGTACAGAAACCAGCTGGCTGCATATTGCGTTTGCTTCAGGCGGGAGGGGAAATGGGAGCTTCTGCAGGAAGAAATGCAGGGGCAAACTGTCTGTACACAACCCTGGAGTCTCTTTGGTAAGGCTTTAACCACAGAGAGTTAGCATCAGTAATTCAGGGGCTACAACACACGTGCCTATAATCTCAATACTAGGAAGACAGAGGCAGGCAGATCTCTGAGTTTGAGGCCAGCCTGGTCTGCAGAGAGAATTCCAGGACAGCCAAGGCTTGTTACACAGAGAAACCCTGTCTTAAGCAAAGCAAAACAAAATAAAACAAAAACAAAAAGTCCCCCTGCCCCCCCCCAAAAATTTTTTAATTAACTTAAGTGGAAGCTTGAAGAAAATTTATTCAAGTTTAAAAAAAAAAAAAAGAAAAAGAAAAAAAGAAAAAAAGAAAAAAGAAAAAACCAGGGCAGGTATAAATCTGGGTGGCTGTCCCCAAAAGATAATCATTTTTTATGAACAGCAAGAGATGGGGACAAAGGAGAAAGCCCAGAGGATCAGGAAAAGCTTGGCCAGGCAATGGGAAAAGTGATCAAAAGTAAAACAGGAAAGTAACTCTGAGAAGCGCGGGCGGGCAGATGACAGCGGGCCGGCGAGGTGGTGCTGCGCGGCGCGGCAAGCATCGACTGGTGGAGGGATGTTTTGCCCAATCAGGATATACAGCACCACCTGGGTCTAATACAGCTGCCCTACTAGGGTACCTCCGAATTTTGAAGGCCAACCTCTCTCTCCTAGCAGCCTGAGCTAGTAGCTCTCCAGAGCGCTCTAGCAGACGCGTTCGTTCATGTGTCCCTGGGACTAGAATCACCTTGTGTGACTGGCACAGTGTAAACCGCCAGGCTTGGCCCCCGGCTTGGCATCTTGAGTCTTGTCTCTTCTTTCACCTGACTTCCTGCAGCTACCTTGTTTTCTGTTGGAATAGGAGTTTTGTAGCTGCTATTACTTCTCTGAAATACTTACTGTTCCTCATGGTTTTTTTTTTTTTTCGTTTTTTTTTCTTTTCTCTTCTTTTCTTTTCTTTTTCTGGTTTTTCCTGAGACAGGGTTTCTCTGTATAGCCCTGGCTGTCCTGGAACTCACTCTGTAGTGCAGGCTGGCCTCGAACTCAGAGATCCACCTGCCTCTGCCTCCCAAGTGCTGGGATTAAAGGCACTTAATCCCAGCTACTACCAGGCTCATGTTTCTTTTCTTTTCTCTTCCCTTCCTTCTTCCTTCTCTTCTTCTCTACCACCTCCTCCTCCCCTTCCCCCCATTGTCCTCCTCTCCCTCCTCCTCTTCCTACTCTTTCTTCTCCTCCTTTTCTGCCTCCTCCACTTCTTCCTCCCCCTTCTTATTCCTCCTCCTCCTTTTTGAGACAGAATCTTACTATATAGACCAGGAAGGCCTCAGACTTATGATTCTCCTGCCTCAGCTGTTCAACTACTGGGATGACAGATGTATTCCACCACATCTGGATATCCCTGCATCCTCTTGTAGTGTGTGTGTGTGTGTGTGTGTGTGTGTGTGTGTGTGTGTGCATATAGGTGTGTTCTCTTGCATGTGGGAAACAGATCAGTGTTAGGAGTCTTGCTCAATCATTCTACATATCTTCAAAAAGGATTTTTTTAATGTATGTACATATGTATGTACGTATGTATGTATGTGTGTATGTATGTATGCATGTGTGTATGTATGTGTGTGTATGTGTGTATATGTGTATGTATGTATGTGTGTATGTATGTATGTATGTGTGTGTATATGTGTGTGTATGTGTGTGTATGTATGTGTCTGTCTGAGTATATGTCTGGACACCACACACATATAGGTGCCTGGAGTTAAAGACAGTTATGAATCACCCAATGTGGGTACTGGGAACTGAACTCTGGTGCTTTGAAAGAGCGGCAGGTACTTATCTTAGTTAAGTACTTGCTATCATGAAGCATCACGAATGATCAAAATCGAGTTGTGAAAGAAACTTCTACAACTTATCCTTCTACATCATAGTCCATCATTGAAGGAAGTCAGGACAGGAACTCAAGCAGGGCAGGAGCCTGGAGACAGGAGCTGAGACAGAGGCCATGGAGGGTCCTGTTTACTGACGTGCTCAGCCTGCCTTTTTATAGAACTCAGGACCAGCAGACCAGGAGTGGCACGGCCCACAATGGGCTGTGCCCTCCCTCATCAGTCACTAATTAAGAAAATGCCCCATGGGTTTGCCTACAGCCTGGCCTTTTGGAGGCATTTCCTTAATTGAGGTCCCCTCCTCACAGATGACTTTAGCTTATGTCACGTTGACATAAGACTTCCCAGCACAAATGACCCCTTGTAACACATCACCATTAAACCACAGCCTGCCCTTTCTGTTCATCCCTGTGGTCTCACACCAGCAGCATAAATAAAAGTCAAACAGACTTTACAAACTCAAATACATTAAAAGTTCAGATCCTTTAAAATAGCCAGTTTCCTCACAAACTCAAAACCTCTTCTAAAAGTTCAAAATCTCGGGACTGGCGAGATGGCTCAGCGGGTAAGAGCACTGACTGCTCTTCCGAAAGTCCTGAGTTCGGATCCCAGCAACCACATGGTGGCTCACAACCACCCATACTGAGATCGTACGACCTCTTCTGAAGTGTCTGAAGACAGCTACAGCGAATTGGAGTGAGCAGGGCCCAAGCAAACGGGGCCGGAGCTCAATTCCCAGCAGCCACAAGATGGGTCACGGCCATCTGTACAGCTACAGTGTACTCATACATGTAAAATAAATAAATAAATCTTTAAAAAAAAAAAAAAAAGTTCAAAATCTCTCAACCTCGAGGCCACAGTCTTCTCGGCTCCAAAGGCTTGGGTCAGTTCTCCAGTGTAGCACACATCTTGTCTTTAGGCTCCGTCTAGTTCCACTACACTGCTGCTGCTGTTCTTGGTGGTCATTTCATGGTACTGGCACCTCCAATGCTTGTGTCCCTTGCTAAACTGGACTCCACTTTCACCAGTAGCCTCTCCCGGGTTCTCTTCAGGGACTCCAGCCCTGCCACACAAGTGCCAAGCCTCAGCTGCTCTCCGTAACCCCTACATGCCTTTAATACCTGTACTAGCTAGGTGACTCTTTCACTAACAAGCTCAGGTGCTAGCATGAGGTACAACCTTGGCCACTTTTAGAACACAGTATCTGTGTGCTAATCCCGAGGAAACACTTCCAAGGAGACTTCGCCTCAATGATGCTTGTCTCTTCTTAATCACAGCTTCTTCAGCCTCAGCTGATCAGCATCCATTATCCCAGCAAAGCAAAGTTTTGACCTTCATGGCTGTGGTCTTTTGATAACCACAGCTCCAGCTGACCAGACAGCCCAGTGTTTTCACATAAAAGGCTGTGTAGAGTCTTGGCTTCCCTCTGAAATTTCACAAGCCAGGTCTGTTCTCAACATTCTTTTTTTTTTTTTTTTTTTTGGTTTTTTGTTTGTTTGTTTGTCTGTTTGTTTTTTGAGACAGGGTTTCTCTGTGTAGCCTTGGCTGACCTGGAACTCACTCTGTAGACCAGGCTGGCCTCCAACTCAGAAATTCGCCCGTTTCTGCCTCCCAGGTGCTGCCCGGGTGTTCTCCACATTCTTATCTCTGACAGAACAGCCCACTGAGCTCTCAATACTCAAAATTCCCAAAGCTTCCCAAATTCCCAGGTCTTTTTACAATCCTCCCCAAACAATATGGTTATGCCAGTCACGGCAATACCCCACTCCTGGTACCAATTTACTGTCTAAGTTTATCTTAGTTAGGTTCAGTATCGCTGTGATGAAACACCATGACCGAAGCAACTAGGGAAGGAAAGGGTTTATTTGGCTTATGGTTCCATATCACTGTTCATCATTGAAGGAAGGCAGGACAAGAGCTCAAGTAAGGGAGGAACCTGATTAGAGGCCAGGAAGAAGCGTTACTTACTGGCTTACTCCTCATGGCTGCTAAGCCCACTTTCTTATAGAATCCAGGACCACCTGCCCAGGAATGACACCATCCAACAATGGGTCGGGCCCTTCCCACATCAGTTAAGAAAATGCCCTGCAGGCTTGTGTATAGCCTGAACTTATAGAAGCATTTCCTTAACTGAGGGTCTCTCCTAGTAGGTGACTGTAACTTGTGTCAACCTGACATAACACCATCTGCTGTGAGGTCCACACCAGAGAAGACTGCTTGGACATCTATTGAGCCAATACAAAGTCTTTATTAGCTGGCTGGTGGCTGCACTGGGTGCTCAGGATCCCAGTGTAGCCCCAACCCTTTCTTAGGGTGAGCTTTTAAGCACAAAAACTATATCCTGAGTTGTCCACACTTCAGTTAATAAGAACAGTTAGCCAGGCTAACTTATTAGGGAAGGTGGGAAGAAGCTGAGGAGGAGGGCGATCCTGTAGGAGGACCAGCAATTTCAATTAATCTGGACCCCCGTGATCTCTCAAACACTGGACCACCAAACAGACAGCATATCCCAGTTGATATGACGCCCCCAACACTCATAAAGTAGAGTACTTCCGGGCCTGTGTCCGTTCAGAGATGATGCACCTAACCTTCGAGAGACTAGAGGCCCCAGGGAGTGGCGGGAGGGGACATCCACATGGAGACGGGTGGTGGGGAGGAGGTGTGGGGTGTGGAGCAGTCGGAGGGTGGATGAGGAGGGTGGGAATGGAATATGGAGTGTAAAAAATTAATTAAAAAAAAAAAGAACAGTTAGCCAGATGCAGACGTATAAAGGCCAAAGGGAAGGTTATCACATTTAGAGACTTTCCCAGAACTGTGGACTTTGATGGATTAGTCTTTGTTTTTATTATTGGCAGGTGGTGCTGTCTATGCACTGAGTTTTACAGCCTGAATGGCACTTCCATTATGGAGTCAGTTGTGTTAAGATCTGGGGCCCTGTTACATTCTCCACTGATCTTAGTGAATGAGTCAAATCATGGATTTACCCTGTTTTAGTTTAAGATGCAGAGCCTAGCTGTTAATCCAGTTAGAATGAGAATAGAAGGCCCAGCCAGTGCTGATAACAGACTAGTTAGCCAGGGGGACCAAGAGAACAAAGACTGATGCCAATTATGTTCCCAGCTATGGCAAGATTTCTTCTAATTACTCCTGATCAATTAGCATAGAAACGACAGGTTCCTCCCAAAACCATGCAGTTTCTTTTATCTCATGAGAAGTCTTAGGCTTCTCCGATTTTGTAGGACCATTTCTGCAAGGAAATTTAACTGTTGTTTTAATTCAGAAACAGAAGCATAAAATCCTGCTTTACATGTCTTCATAGTTTAGAAAGCATCAGAAGAGGGACTGGTGATATGGCTCAGGGGGTAAGAGCACAGACTGCTCTTCATGAGTTCAAATCCCAGCAACCACATGGTGGCTCACAACCACCCATAATGAGATCTGACGCCCTCTTCTGGTGTGTCTGAAGACAGCTACAGTGTACTCATTTATAATAATAATAATAATAAATAAATCTTTAAAAAAGAAAGAAAGAACGCATCAGAAGAGGTACATTTAGTCTAACCGTTAGCACGCGCCCACCAGGTAGTCTCAGGGGCTGCATAATACTGTTATCCAGCCCAGTTAACCCAGAATAGCAGGCATCAGAATAAGAGGAAGGCCTAGGTTAAAAGTGTTGGACACTCGACCTTTAAAAGTCCTCTAATGTTTATTTGGACTGCCCTGAGTCTGTGAGTTTGGCCAGTCAAAGGGCTGACAGTCTGGTTAACCCCTATCCCTGTGTAGCATGGGGTGGGGGTCGGGGGGACAGGCACAGGTCTAAGCATAACCAGAAATCCCAGCCAATTTTGTATCAATTGCTTTGAAGGGGAGAATTGGCCAAGATTTTGCCATGGATAGGAAATCTCTAATAAGACCTTAAGTCTGGGGACCTGGAAGGGCAGGTTTTGTGTGTGTGTGTGTGTGGGGGGGGGATAATAAACCTATCCCCAGGGTCATTCCAGTGGATATAGAGTCTGTTTCTCCAGGTTTTTCTTGTTTCCCAAAGGCCAGAATCTTCCTTCCAGACCTTTAATTTTATCAGCATTGGAGTTGAAGAGCTGAGACCTTAATTTACCACAGTCAGGGAGACTGTCCATTTGTCGTCGGCAGCTGTAGCTTCTGCTTTCTTGACCTGGTCCAATGGATCCATAGCGTAATGCCAGCTACCTTCATAGCCATAGGAGTACAAAGAATCACCATATAGGGTCCTCTCCAAGTCGGTTCCCTTTGCTTGATCCAGACAGTATCACGGGGCTCAAACAAAGGGGTACTGCTGGTGGAGTCAGGTTGGCTGGGTCTCTCAGAGAGTCCAGTGCAAAGCCTTTAGGAAGGACTGGAGGACCTGTAGTGACTTGAGAAAGAAATGGTTAAGGAGTTCTGCCAACTGCTGGTCTCTGAGCCAGGGAAGCAGTGGGGGAGGTCTTCCAAACAAGGAAGTAAATCCCTCGCTATATGGGATGCCTGCCGTGGGTGGAAGCAAAGCAAGACCTGTCCATCGGTCTATTGCTGGACTCTAACAAGAGTTTTGTAGAGGGCTTTTTGTTTTGTGTTGTGTTGTTGTTGTTGTTGTTGTTGTTGTTGTTGTTGTTATGTCCTGTTTATTTTTTACCCCAGGCCAGGACTTTGAGGTATATATGCACAATGAAGTTTTCAATCTATGTTGAAAGCTTTAGCTATTAACTGAGAAGTTTTTCCTATGAAAGCCAGGCTACTGCCAGACCCCATTGCTAGGGGGAAGCCTAGTCAGGGGACCAGTTCCTGGAGGAGCTTTCTAGTTACTCTCTGAGCAGTTTCTGTCTGGGCGAGGAACACTTCTACCTACCTGAAAAAAAGGTATCTTTAAAAACTAGCAAGTACTTTTATCCTCCCCTGGCAGGCTGATGTTTGTGAAGCCAGTTTTCCCAGAGTTGGCAGGCATGTTGGTCTCTCATTTGGACCCCTTCCTGGGTAAAGGTTCTACATTTCGGTTTCAGTTGAGTACAAACCTGGCATCTGACTGAGCATCCCAGGCTGGACTGTCTAGTGCCAGTACAACATGCCTTGGTCTGAGTAGCTCAGTGTTGTGGATTCATAGCCTGGGTGCCAGAGTCCTGCGAGTTGTTTCTGGGAGAACGGTCTTTCTTTCCCTCTGGTGTTCTCCATCCACCTGTGGATGTGAGTTGTCCATTTCTTTACCAGACTCTCAAGCAGTACCAGGTAGTAGTGTGTCATCAGAATATCAACAGGCCCCACTGGTTTTAGGGGTGTTTGTCAGGCAGCCAGGTCATTGGTCTGGCAGTGGAGAACAGAAGACTAGAAGCCTCTAGGAGGACCAAGGGTTTTTTTTTTTTTTTTTTTTCTTTTTTATGTCCTTTTACCCAATGGCGAGAAGCCCTCTTTCTTTATAGATCATGCTCCATAGTAAAAGCACTGACTGTCCGTGTATATGGTGGCCGTCTTTCCTTTTCGCCATCTGAGAGCCTGGGCCAGATTGATCAGTTCTGCTCTCTGAGCTGAGCCACCTGGCTTGGGCCCAAATTGTTTCAGTTAACACAAGGATTGCAGCTCCCATGTACCTAGCTTTATCTTTCATCTTCTGACATACCTGACCAAATGATTGGACCCTGTAGCCACAGGATGACCCACCTGTCTAAGAGCGATTGTGGCTACTGTTAGTCTAATGAAACTCTGGGTCAGGATCTTATAACTCATAGCACCCCATGTGGAGGAGGTTGAGACCCTCCTCCAGGGAACACCAGAGCACCAGCTAAGGACTGTATGACCCAATACCAGGTCCTACTCCTGGACCACCCTCGAGTCTAATTTGAGAAATCCGCTGCCATCAATCCTGCTACCCTCTTTCCTGATGATGACCCACAGGTATTCATCCATGACTGTCACAAGCAAGCACTCCTGCTCCCAGACAATAGAGGTCCCCTCCCTCAACTCTGGGTGACCTGACAGAGCCAAAAGGATTCAGGTCCCCAGCAGGAGGAGGCACAGGTCTTAAGCAGGGTTGTGGAAAGGTCTCACAGCAGAAAAAGCCACTGATCAATACAAGAAAATTGGTAGAAATACATAAAATCACACACATACACACACACACACACACACACACACACACACACACACACACACACGGTGTAGGGTGATGGAGAATAGGAATAGCTCTCATAGATTCCCGTGTTGAATGCTTAGCCATGGAGAATGGCACGATTAGGAGGCGTGGCCTTGTTGAAGTGGACGCAGCCTTTTGGAGGAAGTGCATCACTGTGGAAGCAGGCTTTGAGGTTGTACATGCTCCAGCTCCACACAGTGGGGCGCACAGTCTCCTCCTGCTTAGAACCCTTGGCTCCTCCAGCTCCAGGTCTGCCCGCAGGCTGCCATTTGTCCCGCCATGATGATAATGCACTAAGCTTCTGAAACTGTAAGCCAGTTCCAATTAAATGATTTCCTTTATTAAGAGTTGCCATGGTCACGATATCTCGTCACGGCAATGAAACTCTTAACTAAGACACACACACACACACACACACACACACACACACAGGGTGGGGGGACAGGAGAGAGAGAGAGAGAGAGAGAGAGAGAGAGAGAGAGAGAGAGAGAG
>JADRCD010225087.1:0-42351 GCA_019843815.1 Montemys delectorum | reverse complement strand
GGGCGGGCGGTGACCGCACACACCTTTAATCCCAGCACCTGGGAGACAGAGGCAGGGGAATCTCTGAGAGTTTGAGGCTAGCCTGGTCTACAAAGCAGGTTCCAGAACAGCTGGGGCTGTTACACAAAGAAACCTGTTTCAAAAAGAATTTTAAAAAAAATAAATACACACACACACATACACATACATACATCCTCTGATGGTTTCTTTTCAAAGGAGCCTGTAGCCAACTTAGGTCCGGCTCCTAGCAATGGAAACCTGCTAGTCTGGCTATTTCCCACCATCCAGACTTCACTAAGTAACACCCAACTCCCTCCTCCATCCCTGACACACATACAAACTATAAGTTGAGAATAGAAAAAAACAGCCAAAGGCAGGTGGTGGCGGCAGCGCACGCCTTTAATCTCAGCTCTTTGGAAGCAGAGGCAGGTGGATCTCTGAAAATCCAAGGCCAGTCTGGTCTACAAAGTGAATTCCACGACAGCCATGGCTACACAAAGAAATCCTGTGTGTGTGTGTGGGGGGGGAGTCTTGCCTACAAGGTCATGTGTCTGATAAATGTTAAAATAAACATGGAGCTGGAAATTTTCTCAACAGCTAAGAGTAGGCACTGCTCTTGCAGAGATCTCGAGTTTGGTTCCCAGCATCCACATGGAGTTGCTTACAACTGCCTGCAATTCCATTTCCGGGGGATTAGATGCCTTCTTCTGGCGTCTGGGACACTGCAAGCACATGGTACACATTAAATTCTTGAAGCTACACATACATATACATAAAAATAGACAAATCTTTAAAATAAAATAGTGGGATAGAGAGATGGCTCAGTGGTTAAGAACACCAGCTGCTCTTGCAGAGGACCTGGCTTCAGTTCCCACATGGCAGCTCCCAACCACCTCTAATTCCAGTCCCAGGAGATCCCGTGCCCTCCGCTAGCTTCTTTGAGCACTGCATGCATGTGGTACACATTTACACATGTGGTACACATTTATTTCATTCATATGCATGAATGAAAATAAAATAGACTGCAGTGTTGGCACACACTCAGCTCCAGCACTGTGGAGGCGCAGGCAGGTGGAGCTTTGTGAGTTTAGGGCTAGCCTGATCTACATATTAAGCTCTGGGTTTCCTAGGGCTACACAGTAAGATCCTGTCTCAGAAAATAGAATAAGGAATATCAAAAGAAAATTTAAAAATAACCATGAGGCTGGGAAGATGGCTGGGCAATTTCGAGCCCACACTGCCAAGGACCTGAGTTCAGTTCCCAGAATGCAAGCTGGGTTGCTCACAACCATGCACACATGTAGGCTTAGATTTTTCAAAACTTACTTTAATAAGGCTCTTTGACCCATCCCCAACCCCTTTTAGCCCACCATCCAAAGGTGGAGGAGAAAAGATGGTAAATAGGACAAGGGGATGTGCACCTGTTCAGAAGTAGTTCTTTCGAGTGATTTTAATCTCCATTATCTCAATGCCACCCGTCCAGTTCAGTAGTGTCAGGATAGCAAACATGAATCAGCAGCAGTGGCACCATCCAGCAGAAACTGCCAGGCCTCTGCTGAATCAGCACGAGTCAGCAGGGGTGACCAGGACCATCCGGGATGCCAGGAGAAGTTCCCTGCTGTGCCTCTCTCAATGAAGTGAAGCTCATCGAAGACCGACAAAGAGCTAGCTGCACAGCTCGCCATGCAAGTGCGCCTTCACTGTCTGTTGAGTTTTATGGTCCCTCTAAACATCACGTGTCCTCCCTCGGGTCTAGCCTCAGCAAAACACCATGTGAGTCTGCATCACATGACACAACCAGACATTTCCACTTTACCTACACATACATGTAGGTACACACGCACATAAAAATAATAAAAAAAATACTCAAAAACACAATAGACAGGATGTAAAGTGTACCGATGAAGTCAAGCATGGATCGATCGGTGTTGAGAAAAAGACAAATGTACGTAAGCTACAGAGGGACAGAGAGCTCTATGGACGCACAGGATTCTCCTGGTTGCTCCAGGTGGGGAGCAAGGGCCCTGTGTTAGGGTTTATCACCTGTTCTCTGCGCTCAGTCATCATACATGCCACTGCAGGCTGATGCCTGACACGTTCCAAAATCCTGAACTTTAGTCCCAGGCCCCACCCTGGAGACGCTGGGTTAGGTTGCACTGAGCCCCCCCCCCCTCCCCACCCCATGTAGCCTTGAAACTTTTTATTTATTTATTTATTTATTATTTATGTATTTATTTATTGGATGTATGCTATCACCTTGGACAAGTCTGGGTTGCCCTGCTGGAAAGACCACACTGAAAACTCAATGGGTGGTATTCAGCTCCAGATGAGAAAAACCTTGCCAGACTCAGAGACAGCCAGCCTATGAGGGCTACTGTATCCACCTGATTGGATAAGAACCTCCTGGAGATTAGTGGGCCCACCTCTGCGTGTGTCTGTGAGGGTATTCCAGGTTCAGACTATGAAAGGTTTGACCTAACCCATGGTTTAACCAATGGAGAGATTCAGCGTTTAAAAAGAGGGAGCAACTGCCGGGCAGTGGTGGCGCACGCCTTTAATCCCAGCACTTGGGAGGCAGAGGCAGGCGGATTTCTGAGTTCGAGGCCAGCCTGGTCTACAGAGTGAGTTCCAGGATAGCCAGGACTACACAGAGAAACCCTGTCTCGAAAAACCAAAAAAAAAAAAGAAAAAAAAAAAAAAAAAAAGAGGGAGCAAGAGAGGTGGCTCAGGGTTAAGAGCGCTGGCTGACCTCCTGGCTGAGCCGCCCACATTGGACAGTCACAACCACCTGTAACTCCAGTTGTGGGGGATTGGGCATTCTCTTCCAGCCTCCTCTGGCACCTGCACGCACATGACACACATTCAAAGGCACACACACACTTTAATAGACTCTCGGGAGGTAGTGTGTGGGGCAAGTGGAACCGTGTCACCAGACGGAAAATCTGGTACGGTCAAGCAGATTAAGAAACCCTGGCAATTCTCCTAATTGAGAACAGTAGGCGTTTCCGTCTGCTCCTGACCATATTCCTGTCCTGAGGCACATGATCATGACACCCCACTGAGAGGACCTTGGCAACTGGTCACATGCAGAGAGCCTAGAGTCCTCCATCCCAATGAGGTGTGTAGATTGGCTTTGGCCAATAAGCTTCCCCTCCCGGACATTCCTTCCTGTGAAAGGTATTTAATCTCTGGTCCACCCTGAGGAAGTCGTATCCACATCCATTTTCCACCATGAATAAGCAGTTTGGACAGGCAAGGACTGTCTCTCTCATCAAGAATCATCTTGGGGGTGGGGGGAGCCTTTGTGGCCCAACCTATCTGCGCTGACCTGGGCTCCTGGTACTCACCCTAAGCTAAACTAGGTTCTTATCCCACCCCGACTCGTCTCAGGCCTGTGGGCCTGTTCTCAACTCCTCGTGATTCCCAGTGGCATCTGAGTTCCCACCTGGGCAGGGGCCCCCATCTTAGGCTGCATTCTGCCTCTCCTGAGTGGTGCTGGCGAGGAAGGAACTTAGCAAAAGCACCCCCACATTTTGTCCCCCACAAGCAGCATCTCAGCACTGTGCTGATAGGAGAGTTACAGATTTCCTGCGGACCCTTCTGTCATAATCTCTCTGTCTTGCTATTTGCCCTCACAGCAATGGAGCCAACAAGCCATGGAACCTCTGAAGTCAGTAGCCAAAATAAACTGGATATCTTGTAAATTCTCTCAGGTATTTGTCTCAATGACAGGGAAAAAAAAAAAAAAAAAAAGCTATCCAGAATTGCTGATCAGAGAAGCATGCCCATTCCCAGAGGGGTGTCCCAATGATTTGTAAATGTATTTTTGTTATTTATTGTTATTGTATTTTATTGCTATTGTTACTCTGAGGTGTGTTTGACTTTGCAGCCACAACTGATACATGACATGTTTACCCATAGGAAAAGGAATTCACGTTCTGGGTCTCTACCTCCTCCTCCCTCGACAGTTATTGTATGTTTATTGAGTTCCCATGTTCCTCTCTTTCAAAAGTTGGGCATACCATAGGGAAATAACAAATGTCTGACCTAGAACTCTGTTTAGCTGATTAGAGAAAAAAATTATTAATTTTATGAAAGTAGTGAGAGTTTTGGAAGGAACATGTGTCAGTGAGGATGCACCAAGCCACTCTGGTGACAGATATCTCCCATGTCTTAGTGGCTTACAGTCACACCAGCTTATTTCCTGGGCACCACATCTGTTGTGGGTTGGCTGCAATTCTGGTGGATGATTAGCCTTTATCTCCAGCACTGGGGCCTCTGCACAGAGAGCAAGAGAACCCTGGGTTCTTGTTCTCCCCCACCCCCACCTTAGTTTTAGCCTGAGAGTGTCCTGTGTTAACCCTTCTGTACCATAACCAAGTCAGAAATCACCACCTTATCCTATGTATGCTGAGGAGGTAGAGAGCCAGGGAGGGCGGGCAGCTTCCCCACTGACTGTTCTAAAATTAGCTAAGTGGTGGGAAGACTCCGTGCTGTTGGCCACGCTCATTTCTTGCTGTCTGTATGACTGAGAGAGCAGGCTGACCGCTGGCCAGCAGCTAGAGGCCATGGCTGAGTCTCAGAGGCCACGTACAGAAGTTCCCATGGTCCATAGCACTGCCATTCCTTGTCACAGTTGATGAGGGAGTTGGCCTTCTTACTGTGACAAAATGCCTGAGATAATCAACTTATCGGGAGAGAAGGTTTGTTTGTGGCTAACAGTTCCAAAGGCCTGGTGCAGGGTTGGTTGGTTCAGCTGCTTCTGGGCCAGTAGCAAGGTGGCGAGGCAAGGGCACGTGACACAGGGAGCCCTAGCAGCTTACTTCCTTACTTCCTGGCAGCTGAGAAGCAACACATTGGGAAAGCACCAACAGCCCTTTAAAGACACAACCCGTTCCCCTCTAAAGGTTCCTCCATCTCCCAGTGATGCCACAGGCTGGGTGCCAGGCTTCTCCAGGTGACTCTGTCAGGGGCATGGATTGAAATCACAGCAGCTGTGCATGGCATCGAGCCATCAGAGGCTCTGCAAAAAGTCTGAGACAGAGTTGTGTAATGCCACATCATCGTGACAATGACGGCCCAACACCTTTGTTGGAAAGTCAGAAGCAAGGGGTCTGGAAAGATCATTCCACAGTTATGAGCACTAGCTTGCTCTTCCAGAAGACAGAGGTTTGGTTCCTCGTGCCCACATGGTGGATCACAGCCGTCTATGCTGTAGTCCCATGGAATCTCATGGCCCCTTTCGGTGTACATAGTATAAAGTCAGAAGAGACAGTTCATCGCGGTGGGAATGGCACAGCGGCAGCAGCATGTGGCAGCTAGTCGCATTGCGTCCGCAGTCAGGAGGCAGAGAGGGATGATTGCTGGCACTCTGCTTGTTTTCCTCTTTTATGTCACTGGGAAACCCAGCCCCTGGAGTGGCAGCCACCCACAGTTAGAGTTAGCTTTCACCGGAAATCCCTTCGCAGACCCACATCTCTGCATGGGGCTTTAAGTGTGGACGAGACATGATGGTTGAGCTTGGGTTTAGACTCGCCTAGCCCAAGCTCAACCATCCTGTCTCGTCCACACTTAAAGCCCCATGCAGAGATGTGGGCACCAGGAGGTGGGAAGTCACAGAGGTCACATTGGGGTGCAAAGATCTCCCACTTTGGTTAGGAACCTTCAGTGCCATGTAGGCAAGCCACTAAGTCAATGAAGAGACTTCAACTGGTTGTCACTCTTCCTTCTCAGGCTACCACAGTGGGGCTACTGCAGCTAGAGGGTACCCGGGGGTCCTTGCTGGGAAGGGCGCTGGTGTGTGTATGTGCAGATGTGTGTGCAGGTGTGTGTGCAGGTGTGTGTACAAGTGTATATATACAGGTGTGTATGTGTGGTGTGTGTGCAGGTGTGTGTATGTACCAGTGTGTGTACAGGTGTGCGCTGGTGCATGTATATACTGGTATGTATGCAGGTGTGTATATACAGGTGTGTGCGCGCAGGTGTGTGTGTGTTTCCATGTGCATAGGTCAGTGTCCTCCTCCTCCTCCTCTCTCTCTCTCTCTCTCTCTCTCTCTCTCTCTCTCTCTCTCTTTCTCTCCCCTCCCCCTCTCCTACCTTATTCCCTTGAGACAGAGTCTCTCACTGAACCTAGAGTTTGGCAGCCTGAAAAAAAGGCACACCTGCCTGTGTAACCTGAGCCCCAGTTCTGAGGCTATAGACACACAAAGGCCACATCTACCTTTTTTTTTTTTTTTTAAATATAGAACCAAACCAAGTCTTCATGATCGTCATGGGTACACTGAGCCATCTATCTCCCCAGCTCCTGAGGTCTCTTGAACGACCCATCCATTATTGCCCTTTCCCCAAGCTCACTGTATGACCCCAGGCCTTAATGACCCTTCTGGGCCTTAATGTTTCCAGCTATAAAACAAGAGGCCAAGGTGGCTGATAGGAACAGCTGACTAGCAGTGGCTTGTGGGGGACATGATATTTATGAAGAGTTTATGTTTTGGCACATGAAGAGGGCCACAACTACTGACTATTTTTATCATTGTTATTCTCAGCTTCTGCTTCCCCAGCCAGTCCCAGCTGACTCTCAAGAACCTTCTCTCATTCTGCAGGAACCTTTGAGTCTGTAGTGTGTCACATGAAGCCTTTGGTGTGTAGTACATGGCGGGGGGTGGGGGGAGGAGGGGAGGGAGCTTTACCCTGTTTTCCTGGGCCTACATTCTGCCCTGGGAGCTCTTCCTATGTGCCCTGTCAAGACTTCATCATGCAAATTTAGGGCAGTCAGTCTTAAGAGGCATTAATATTTCATGTCTTGCTCTTGTGTTCTGCTAAGCCGTGTGTGTAGTTTCTGGGAACAGCCAGGCCCAGCCGTTCCTGCTGATCAGCTGAGCAGGGCTCAGCATCTTGTCCCAGAGCAACACTGGAGGCTCTTCCCTCACAAGGATCTAGAGCGATAACATGTGTCTACGCTAAGGGGATGGTATGTGTATGTGCTCATGCACGTGGGGGTGGGGGGGGTAGTGTGGGGCAGTGGTCTGCTCAGGGAACTTAGGCCCAGTAGAGTATTTGGCTTTGAGCCCTGGAGTCCCTGCGGGTAATTACTACTTGCAGGGGGTGGAAGGAACTTGGCCATAACTCCTGAGTCTTTGGTTCCTGTTTCAGTCACAACACCTCACAGCTGCCCCCACAGGAGATGTGTGCTCTATCAGGCAGACAATGCCCCAGGCTCCCAGCATTCTAGCTGGACCCTACCCCCAGTCATGTGACCACAGCCAGGCATGCCACATCCCATACAATAAAAGGGGTGGTTTGCCCCCTCCACACTCTCTTGCTCTCTGGCTCTTTGTCTCTGCTCTCCTCTTGTTCTGTCTCCCCACTCTTTCCTGTCTTTGTTCTTCTCTTGCTTTCTTCCTTTCCTTTCTCTCTCTCTTTCTTTTCTCCTCTCCTTCCTCTCCTTTCCTTCTCTCTACTTCTCCGGCCTATTTTATCCTTCCTTCAATAAAATATCTCATTTAACCATTGCCTCCTTTTTGACTAACGCACTGGGTAGCCACAGGCCTCAACACCAGGGAGAAAGAGAGAGACGCAGGCCTCGGACCCAGCCCCCACCTCCGGTACAACATGTGTGTGTGAGACTGTGGCTATTATCTGTGATGTACAAGGAAGATGCCCTGGGGGACAAGCAGGGAAAAGCACCGGGGATCCAGTACAGACCAAGAGGGGGAAGGGGTGGTGATGGGAGATGCCCACGTGTGTCCTCCATCTTGTTCCTGGAAGAGAGGACTGAGTGATGAGGACACAATATACAATGGAGACACCTGTTGTGATGTTGTCAATACCTCTTTCCAGTTGACATGTTCCTTTTGGGAGGGGGGAGGAAGACACAGACTTGGGAAGCTTGGAAAGTTCCATGATTCACAAGCCCCTCCCCCGTGGCCTCACAAACAGCAACCATTCTCTGGGGAAGGGCGGCCTCTTTGGTGGAGCTGTCTACAAGTTGTACCGAAAGTCTAGGAATGCAGCTTTCGTGAGTGACATCACCTATGTGGGATCTCCCGACACCATCCTTGCTGGGCCCTTGTGAGTGACATCATCCGTGCTGGACCTTTAAGTCACCCTTGCTCATATAAGCAACCCCCCCCCCCCGTTGTCCTGTAAGGAACTCCAATAAACTCACTAGTTCAGCAAACCAGTTTTATGTAGTCATTTCTTTAGTCTGTCATTAGTGTCTGATCTGGGATGAACAGAGGGTTGTTCACACCTCCCCAGAGAAGGTCACACCACACATCCTAAGAAAGTTCCCTCCTTCTCTTCCTTCTTCTGAGGAACCCCGAGAATTCCAAATCTCCAGTCACTAGACAGACTTCCCTCAGTTTTCCTATCGGTACAATGGGGTGATCAATAGATTAGCTGAGTAGGGCACAGAACAAAGAGTGAAGTGACCACTGGATTTTAATCCAGGTCTGTGTTAGCGCACACACCTCCAGGGCCTCATGTGGTGCTGCTTATGGATAGCTAGAGCTAAGGATGGGACCCTGGAGAGATTCCGAGTCCTCTCGGCTACAGAAAGCTCCGTTTATTTCACCAGGAGGACCTGATTCCTCTTCTTGCGGCACACAGGACGGAAGACTACCTTACAGAGAAGCCCTCCAATGGCCAGTACAGAGACAATCAGCAGCATCGACTTTAGTCCCCTAAGAACAGAGTCTGCCTTGCCTAGCTGGATCCTGGACTGCCAAGGCTCCTGGATTTTGGATTCTCTCTCAGCCTCCAGCAGATACTCGGAGGGTGTGGGGTTGAACTGGGCTACGAATTCCTGCTCCACAAAACATCGGTAAGTGGCTGGCTGGAAGACCTTGAGGTGCTGGCCACCGCTGGGAAGGTCCATGATGGTGCTGATTTCCTGGCCAGAGAGCTGGTCCTGCCATGTCAGAGAGCTGTCGTTGGCTTCCCAGTGGATGGGCCTGCATGGGAAGAACATAGGGTCAAAGTTCAGAGTCCTAGAGAGAACAGCTTCATGTTCCCTCCACGGAACACTATAAAAGTTACCGGTGGGGTGCTCAGGAAGCATGCCTGGGAAGTGTCTAGACCTCTACTTCTGACTGGCCGGGTGGCCTGAGCCAAGGACTCTAGTTTCTCCAGTAGCCCTCCTAACCATTACAATTCATCCAAAAGGCCCAGGATAGCTAGACCTAGGTCTTGAGCTGGAATAGTGTCCACCCAAAAGCTATGCATCTCCCAGAATCTCAGAACGAAACCTTATTTCGAAACTGGGTTATTGTTAATGCGTTGCAATGACATCATATGGGGGGGGGGTAGATTGACCTTGAGGTCCAATACATCCAGTGACCTTTTAGAGCCAAGGCAGATAAAGATACCGGGATGAAAGCCAAGGAAAGATGGAAGGGAGTGAGCAATGAAGCTTCCAGCCCAGGAATGTCAAAGAGCCTCTGGTTCTCACAGAAGCTAGGAAAAAAATCAGGAATGGGTGCTACCCAGCATCTGAGAGTGTGAGAAGGAGTGTGCTCCTCCCAACGCAGTCCCCAACAGCCTGCTTCTGAATTACAGGCTCCAAAGTAGTGAGAAAATACAATTATTCATTGTTGTTGTTGTTGTTATCATATCATTATTTGGTTTTTGAGACAAGGTCTTATTATGTGGCCTTGGCTAGCCCTCCACTGCCTCCCAGTGCTGGGATTAAAGGCGTATGCCACCACGCCCAGCCAGTTCTATTATTTTAAGCTGTAGTACTTTGTGTTGGTAAATGAATACAATTTGGGGTCAGTCTGATTTCTCATTGTGGGGCCAACATATCTGAGGAAACAAATTAAGGAAGCCAGGAAGCAGAGAGGAATGGGAAGGAGGTAGAGAAAGTCCGTCTCTCTCAGGCACACCCCACTGACCTACTTCTTCCAGCTTAGTCCCCACTTTTTCTACCATCTTTCAATAGTGCCATTCAATCATAACTCTATCAAGGAATTAATCTCAGGACCCAATCACTTCTCTAAAACCTGTCAGTTGGTAACCAAGCCCCCTAACCAATGGGCTCTTGGCAGGGGGACCCCCTTCCTATCTAAACAATAGCAATTCATATTTGTCCTCCGACAGTTCATGCTCATCTTAAAGACAAGTACGTTCATTTAACCCATACCTGAGAGTCCTCAACAGTTATGTATGTTCATGTAAATGTGCATGTATGCATGCGATTGTGCACATACATGCATACATGTATATACATAAATGTGAGGCCAGGGGTCCATGTCTGGTATCTTCCTCAGTCAGGGCCCAGCTTTCTGTGGCTTTAGGCCTTGAGCTCCACAGTGTGTGTGTGTGTGTGTGTGTGTGTGTGTGTGTGTGTAGCCTGAAATTGCTTGTGTAGACACAACTTTCCTGGAAAATGACTCTCTACAGTTACTGCCTTGTGTGTGGTCACACCAATGACTTGTTTTGGTCTCTTATGCCGGCATTGTTTAGGGTATGCTGAGGGGAGGACCCACAGAGGACGTGGGGAAGGCCTTTGGGGCTTGTGCTGAGGGGAGGACCCACAGAGGACGTGGGGAAGGCCTTTTGGGCTTGTGTTGAGGGGAGGACCCACAGAGGACGTGGGGAAGGTCTTGGGGCTTGTGCTGAGGGGAGGACCCACAGAGGACGTGGGGAAGGCCTTTGGGGCTTGTGGGTATCACCACATTGTTGGGCTTTTATTCTTTAGGGCTACATAATATCTGTCTACACTCAACCTCAAAACAAGTTCACAGAATCACGGGGAACCCTTCCTCCTGCTCCATCCGGTAGTGACACCCTCGCTCGGTCCTCTGATCTACACCCTGAGGAGTCAAAGTTCAATGGGTGATAAAAAGGCTGGTGGCCAAAGACTCAAGTTAGGCAGAAAGAACACCTCATGCACACCTTGGCCTTGGTGGAGGATGATGCTTTTAGGCCTTGTCTAGTTATTGTGGCTTTGATCAGCCTGAAGAGACAGCTCAGTGGGTAAGAACACTGGCTGTTCTTCCAGAGGACCTGGGTCTGGTTCCCAAATCCATACGGCAGCACACAAGCATCTGTAACTCCAGTTCTAAGGGATCCAATGCCCTCTCTGTCCTTTTTAGGCAGCACACACACACACACACACACACACACACACACACACACGGCACACACACATACATGCAGACAAAATACTCACCCATAGCAGATAAAAAAATCTTTTAAAGGAAAAGGTATAACAGCCCACTGGGAAATCACTACGGCCTAGCAGTTTGCTGCATTTCAGCGATCGCTATTCTTGCTCTGTAAAGAAGGGGTGTCAGGGTTGGAGAGACGCTTCAGTGGTAAACAACACTGGGTGTTCTTTTAGAGGACTGAGATTAGATTCCCAGCACCCATCCATAACTCTGGTTCTAGGAGACCTGACACTCTTCTGGCTCCCGAGGGTCACACACACACACACACACACACACACACACACACACACACACACACGATGCATATGATGCACATACATAGATGCAGGCAAAAACAACATATAAAAAAATACATCTTTAAAAACCTCCAGAAGCGTTTTCTGGGATTACATTAACTTGGGCCTTCTTCTGGTCATTCTCACATACAAAGGAGGTGTGACCACTGACAGACAGACAGATAGGATCTGACCTGCGAGGGAGGAGCTGAGTCTTTTGTGCATCCGTCATCAGCCCAAAGTAGCTTTCAATCCCCGTCCTTTTTGAGAAAGGGTCTCACTATGTAGTCCCAGCTGGCCTAGAACTGGCTGGCTATGTAGATCAGGATGGCCTCAAACTGAGAGATCTGCCTGGCTGTGCATCCCCAGTGCTGAGACTAGACACATGTACCACCATGCTGACTCGGCTTGCAGTCCCTTCTGATCAGCCCCTTTGGTGTAACACTGTACTCTGACACTGTACACCCCCGCCCCTCCCCACACTTTAAATATTGCTACTAAATTTGAATATTTAAATATCACACAATAGATTAATAAACAACAAAGATGTTTCTCAGGCTGGTGAGATGGGTAAGAGCGCAGACTGCTCTTCTGAAGGTCCTGAGTTCAAATCCCAGCAACCACACGGTGGCTCACAACCACCCATAATGAGATCTGACGCCCTCTTCTGGTGCGTCTGAAGACAGCAACAGTGTACTTATGTATAATAATAAATAAATCTTTGGGCCAGAGCAAGCAGGGACTGAGCATATGGAGTCTACAGGAGCAAGAGGGGCTGACCGGAGCGAGCAGAGGTCCTAAAAGTCAATTCCCAGCAACCAAGTGAAGGCTCACAGCCATCTGTACAGCTACAGTGTGTACTCATATACATAAAATAAATAAATACATCTTTAAAAATGTTTCTTTGTCACCTAGGGCATACTTTAACATCATTTTATAGAATGAGTGAGGCTGCCTTTCTTTGTGTTGACTACAATGACTTTATTTGCTCTAACAAAATGTTTAATAACCTTAGCATTCCTTCCTTTTCACGTGTATGTGTGTGGTGTTTGTGTGTCTGTATGTAAGTATTCACCTGTGCACAGGTGCATGCATGTATGTGTTTGTGTGTGGGCCCAAAATTAATGTCGGATCTCTTTCTCAGTTTTTCTCCTGCTTTGTTCATTGAAGCAGGGTCTCTCAGTAAAACCCAGAGTTCATCAACATGAGAACTCTCTAGCCAGGAGTAACCGCGCTACTCTCTCCAAGGACTCCCTGGTTCCACTTTCCAAGGCCTAAGGAACAGGTGAGCCGCCACATGCACCCAGCATTCATGTGGGCTCTGAGGATTTGAACTCCTGTCTTACAGATCGCACACAGAACGTGGGATTGACATATCTTCCCATACTCAGCTTTGGCCAGGTAAAAAAAAAAAATGTAAAACAGGGGCCGGAGAGATGGCTCAGCGGGTAAGAGCACTGAGTGCTCTTCCAGAGGTCCTGAGTTCAAATCCCAGCAACCACATGGTGGCTCACAACCAACCGTAATGAGATCTGATGCCCTCTTCTGGCGTGTCTGAAGACAGCTACAGCGTACTTACATATAATAAATAAGTAAATAAATAAATAAATCTTTTTTTTTAAAAAAAAAGTAAAACATTAGTCTTATGAGATATGAACTCATGAGGTATAAGTAGGAGATCTCAATGAGTCTGGTCAATATTAGTTCCAGGACAGCCAAGGGCAACATAGTGAGACCCTGTCTCAAAAAGAAAGCAGCCCCAAAACTAAACAAACAACAAATAAAACAAACTATTCGCTTTGGGGACCATAGAGATGATTGAGTGGTTAAGAATGCTTCTGCTCACTGGGTGGTGGTGGCACACGCCTTTAATCCCAGCACTTGGGAGGCAGAGGCAGGTGGATTGAGTTCAAGGCCAGCCTGGTCTACAGAGTGAGTTCCAGGACAGCCAGGGCTACACAGAGAAACCCTGTCTCGAAACTCTCCCCCCCCCCCCAAAAAAAAAAGAATGCTTCTGCTCTTGTAGAGGACCCAGGTTTGGTTCTCTGCACCCATGTCAGGGGTTCAGTATTGCCTAATTTGAGCTCCAGAGGATCTGACCTCTGCAGGTACCTTCAGCTAATACACACATAACCACAAACATACAGACACATACATACAATGAAAAAGAATAGGAAATAGTAGTTAATTTAAAATATTAACATTGCTTTCAAAACATTCACAATCTTAGCTCACAAAATTCTTAATTCCCCTCGCTCTTAGTGATGTTACATATAACCACAGACTATTTCGTAAGTAATGTTCCACTTAAAATGCTTTTAACAGAGAGTAATCCTATAGATTCCTTTATGTGAATATTACAAGCTGAGTTAAACTACCAGAGTTAAGCAGAAAAGCAGGACTTAACTGGAAGCCCTCAATGAGGCAACAGGAGCCTTGACAGAAGCCTGCCCTTTGTCAAGCCAGCACCATGAGCAATGTCAACCATATTCACAGTCCAGAGAAAATTTCACTGGTTTATCTGGAAAGCCATGTTGCCAGTGAGCAACATGATTCCCTGAATCCTTGAAGAATCTTATCATTTCAAACAATAGAGAAATTAGTAAGTGTGAGACTCTTAAGAAAGTAAAGCACAACAAAACAAAAAAACCCACCTCCCATAGAATCTGTAGCTGTCAGACGCACCAGAGGAGGGCATCAGGTCCATTACAGATGGTTGTGAGCCACCATGTGGGTGCTGGGAATTGAACTTAAGACCTCTGAAAGAGCAGTCAGTACTCTTAACTGCTGATCCATCTCTCCAGCCCTTGATTTTTTTTTAAATTTACTTTTAAGTATATGGGGCTTTTGTTTGTTTGTTTGTTTGTTTGCCTGCCTGCATGTGTATCCTTTTGGACACACATTCTTGATGTATGCTTCAGATTAAAGAGATGCATCCAGCATCCCCAGCTTCATCATTGCTTTCAAAAGGCTGACCTACCAACATGCCCCTACTAGCCTGGCACAGATTCACCATGAAGAACCCTGGGGACAAGGGACCAGGGCAGAGCTGGTGTAAAGGTCCCATCACCTGTAGATGGATGCGAAGGGACAAGTGAGCTGTGCCGATCCAGACTCCTCCGTGAGCCTGAAGTTATCGAAGATGACGAAGTCTCCACCCGTCAGATGGCCTTGGCACTCCACAGAGCAGGTTTCCACCTGCATCTCAGGCCTTACTCGGTCGTAAAACATATTCCTGCCCCTCAGGTAGAGGCCACAGGGTACAGGCTCCTCCAAGGGCTCCTTGATGTAGCAGTAACCCAGGCGTTTGCGCTCTCCCAGTCTCTCACAGTTATTGCATCTCTGCCAAGGTCCCCACTGGGTATACACTACCTCTCTGTGGCCCAGGTTCAGTGTCTCGTTCATTAGGGGCTCCTGCCCCAGGTTTTTATGTGTGACATGCAGCCTGGTGATATCCTGGAAATCAATCTTGTAACTGGTCACTTGGGTCCCATACTTGTCCTGGCATTGGTAGAAGCCCGTGTTGGAGGGTAATGGGTTTTGGATATGGAGGCCACCTTCTGAGCTCTCTCTTATATTGGGAACATTGGACAGGTTGATGGGCTTACCATCTGCACTAGGCCCAAAGAATGACCAGTGAGTATCAGAGACAGTGCATTCCAAGAGAACATCATTGTTGGAGAGGAGGGCCAGGAAACATCCCCTGGTCTTGGGACAGCTGACAGGAATGTGGGGCCCCACCACTGGGAGGGCAAAGCTGAGCAGTATCCACAGGATGGTAAGCATGGTGGACTGGGAAGATGGCTGCGCACCGGCCACCAGCCTGCACATTGTGAGGTCACTCATGAACTCAACCTTTGGCAGTGAGGTGAACTGAGAGGCTATGAAGCCACCAACTCCCTTTGTGACAAGCTGAGATGTAATTTGCCTCATTGGGTCTTTCTCTATCACTTGCTACCTGGAGAGTCGAGTTTCAGGCCCAGGCACTGGTACCGCACGTGTGAACATTGAGTGATGGGTCCTACATGTGTAGACTGTGTCCCAGACACAGCCTCGCTGTGTAGCCCTGGCTGGCCTGGAACTCATTGTGTAGCCCAGACTGGTCTTGAACTCACAGAGATCTGCCTGGCTCTGCCTCCTGATGATGGGATTAAAGGTGTGAGCCACCACGCTCTACTTTTTAAAAATCATCTTATTTTCGAGTATATGTATGTGTGTGTGTGTGTGTGTGTGTGTGTGTGTGAGAGAGAGAGAGAGAGAGAGAGAGAGAGAGAGTGTGTGTGTGTGTCTTGTGTGTGTACAGGAACCTGGAGAGCAGAAAAGGTTGTCAGATTCCCTGGAACTAGAGTTACAATTATGAACCTCCATGTCGGTGCTGGGAACCGAACTCAGATCCTCTGGAAAAGCAGCCAGTGCTCTTCCCAACTGAGCTATCTTTTCAACCCCAATCCTGGGCGTTGTTTTTTTGTTTTTTTGTTTTGTTTTGTTTTTGTTTTTTGTAAATGTGCATACGTGTTTTATCCACACCTAGGCGTTGTTTTTTTGTTTTGTTTTGTTTTGTTTTGTTTGTTTTTTGTAAATGTGCATACGTGTTTTACCCACACCTATGTCTATATGACACATGTGTGCCTTAGGAAGCCAAAAGAGGGCACTGCCCTTCCTGGAGTCACAGAACCAAATATTGGCCCTCTGGAAAAGCAGCCAGTGCTCTTAACCACTGAGCGATCTCTCCCTGACACACTTTTTTAAAAAGATGTATTCATTTAGTATACAATGTTCTGTATGCACATATACTTGCACACCAAAGGAGGCACCAGATTTCATTACAGATGGTTGTGAGCCACCATGTGGTTGCTGGGAATTGAACTCAGGACCTCTGGAAAACCAGCTGGTGCTCTTAACCTCGGAGCCATCTCTCCAGCCCACCATACTCATACTTCCTAACCCTGGGGATGGAGCAGTGACCAAATTCTTGCTGGTCATGGTTCTGATTTCCTATATCTCTCTGACCACCCGACTCGTGCTAACTTCTGTCCTGTTTTCCAGAGCATTCCATCCAAGCAGAGGCATGCCTGCTTCAGGACCTTCACATAGATTGGTCCCTAACTCTTCCCCCAAGAGATCTGCAAAGTGCATCTTAAATAAAGACTGCTCGCAGTTTCTTCCACCCCTGATCCTTTCTCAAACATCTTCTCAGACTGGCCTAGATCAGTGTCACCTATCAACTCTGAGGTGACCCACACATGATTCCCTCTGGTGTCTCCTGTGCACAGACAGGTGTTTGGTGACCATCAAGGGCCAGCCATCGCTCAAATAAAGAAGCAATGTGCCTGCCACCTTTGCAACCCACAAGGCACAGGCTACCAGCTCTGTCAGCCGCGGCACTGACTTTTTAGAAGGCTGCTAGGCTGATGAATGTGGACCAACCACTCCTAAAGAAAACAGGCCCCATCACTCTCATGGCCTCAGCCAGTCCATACAGAACCGTACTTCTGTGGAGATGTTTGTTGAAAGCTACCTGATTTTGTTTTCATTTGTTTACTTTGGATTTTGTCGTTTTTTTATATGTACTCACTTATTCATATGTGTGTGTTGTGTGACAAAAACTCTTCCTGGGGAGTCACCACATACACACAGTATCCCCTCATCCCAGTTAGGGGAACACACAACCAAAGGGCAGATGTCACCAAACTGCTTCCTTAGGACTCGGGCTACTTACAGGAGCTGAAACAACTCAAAGCCCACCCCGGAATGGGTGCAAAGTCACAAAGCTGGGAGCCTGGTGGACTTGGCAGGTTGGAGGGTGTCCTTTGGAGGTGCCTCAATTGGCCTAAACCTCTTCCAGGCTGCCCAGCTGGTCCCTGCTTCCTCCAGGCAGCGGCTCCAGCCTCGGAATCTTCTTCGCAGCTTATATGATTTACTCTGGTAGGAAGGGGCCTTGTGAATCTGGTCAGTTTCAGGGACGTCCTGCTTAAGGAGCTCCCCGGCAGGATGGAATGTGGGGATTCCATCTGGGGGGGGGGGAACTGTTGCACAACAACTGTTGTATATGTATGCTTCCACAAGCATGTGTATGTTTCCAGGCGTACATATGGTGACGGTGTGGTGGGGGTCAGAGGACAACTTGTCAAAGACATTTCTCTTTCTCCACTATGTTCTCTCTGTCTCTGAGTAAACTGAAGTCACTGGATTTGGTGGCAAGTGCTTTTACTCACTGAACCATCTGGAAGATTTTGTTTTGGTTTTTTGAGACAATCTCACTGTGTAGGCCTAACTGGCCTGGAACTCTGTGTAAACCAGGCTGGCCTCAGAGTCACAGAGATCAACTTGCCTCTGCAGTCCAAGCACTAGGATCAATTTAAAATAATTTAAAAGGAGATATTAGTACTGCTCCTAACGACATAAAAAGATGATGAATGGAGCTAGAAATGGTGGTATGTGTCTATAATTTCCATACTTAGGAAGCAGAAGCAGGAAGATCCTGAGTTCAAAGCAAGTCCGGGCTACAGAACACAAAGGGCCAGGGATAGCTTAGTGGTAGGATGTCCTCCTAGGATGCACAAAGCCTCAACTTCCATAGCCACAGAAAAGAAAGCAAAACCAAAAACGTACTATACAGCCTGGTCTACAGCCCAAGTTCTAGGGCAGCCAGGGCTACACGGAGAGACCCTGTCTCAGAAAAAAACAAAACAAAACATACTATAACTACATACAGGTGTCTTCTCTATTCTATATACAGGTGTCAGTTTCTATTGCTGTGAAAAGACCCCATGGCCACAGCAACTCTTACGAAGGAAAGCACTTCACTGAGGCTTACTTAGTTTCAGAAGTTTAGTCCATTGTCATCATGGCAGGGAGCATGTTGGGATGTAGGCGGACATGATGCAGGAGAAGGAGCTGATCCACAGGCATCAGGGAGAGAGAGCAACTCCAAAGCCCATCCCTGCCAGTGAAACATTTCCTCCAGCAAGGCTGCATCTCCTAACCCTTGCAAACAATGCCACTCCCTAGGGACCAAGCATTCAAATGTATAGCCTATGGAGGGCCATTCCTGTTCAAGCCACAAGAGGCTAAAGCCAACCACTTCTTGATACCTTGATGGAATGGATAAATTCATGGGGGGAAATTCAACGACACTATCACAGGGAAGAAAACTTATTTACAACTAAAGAAATTAACTCGGTAATTTAAAATTCACACACACACACACACACACACACACACACACACACACACAGACGGAGAGAGAAAGAGAGAGACATAGTGCTGGAGAAGTAGCTAAGAGTTCTACACCACAGGAAGAGATAATATGTCACAACTAGCTGCTCTCCACTTCCTGCTCTAAGATTAGAGGCGAGGAGATCCCGCTGTGAGGAGATCCGGCTGTACCACGGAGCCTACCCCTCACCACATCTGCACTTTCACATCCCCTCATGCTGTTGCAATGTGACCAGCAAGCCTCCTATTCCTGCCAACATGCCCACACTGCTTGCCACCATGTCTTCCCACCACAATCAACAGTGTCCCTCTGGAACTCAACGGCAAGTGCAGACTGACAGCTCAGGCACAAAGGAGATTTTCTTGACCGAGAAGGACAGGGGTCAGGGAATAAGAGACAGAGGCAGGAGACAGAAGACAAGGGAAACAGGGAGGGGACGAGGGAGAGGGAGAAGGGGTATTTGTCCCACAGTGGAACAAAGGGCTGCCTCTGGATAGAGAAGAGATAGACATGGCACATTAAATAAAATAAATAAATAGATAATAAATAAATAAATAAATAAATAAACAAATAGGCAGTTTATAAAGGGACAAGGGAAAACCCCATGTTAGGATGAGGTATTTAATTTTAATTGGGCATATTAATTAGGTGAGCCAAAGGTGCTGGATTTCAGTACTTTGATACCTGGACCTTGGTAGTCAGCCTCAAGAGGAGGAAGTGGCCCCATGAGGGACTAGCTTTATAATGTACTCTAACAGGTTCTAGCAAGGCAGGGAAGAGAAGGGCAAGGCCTGCCAGAGCCATGCTTGCCCCGCTCAAGCTGTCCAGAATCCCTTCAGACTTGGCCCCTTCAGACTTGGCATCAAACCGTGTCTGTTACTTTGCTGTGACCAAGGCAACTTACAGAACGAGGAGTTTATTTGGGCGCAGGGTCCCAGAAGACTAGCAATCTATCACGGAGAGGAGGCGCAACAGGGAGCAGCAGGCAGGGTTGTGAGAGCAGGAAACAGATGGGAGATCGAATTTTCAGCCCCATTCCGAAGCAGATAACCGACTGGGAGTAGTGGGACACTGTAAACGCTAAGCCTGCTCCTCCTTCCTCCTCCTTCCTCCAGCAAGACTGCCTCTCTCTGTAACTTGTCCGAACAGCGCCACCAACTGGGACCAAGTGTTCACTCAAGCCTGTTGAGGGATATTTCCCGTTCAACCAGGAAAATAAGGAAACACGAAAGCCTTGTAATAAACACCCCCTGGGGAGTGGGGAGGGATCTTCCAGCAACCTGCACATGCCTAAGTAGGCAGATACACGCAATGTTTTCATTATAAAAGAACCATTTAGGGCAGCGGTCCTCGACCTGTTGGTCCTAACCATCGGAAAACACGTTATTTCCAAAGGTCTTAGGAGGAACTGAGACACAACTCAGTAGCGAAATAAAAAAATTGCTAGTTATAAAGTAGCAATGAAAATAATGTTATGGTTGGGAGATCACAACATGAAGAACTGTATTAAAGGGTCACAAGGTTAGGCAAGTTGAGAACCACTAATTTAGGTGCTAGAGAGATGACCAAACCATCAAGAGCACCAGCTGCTCGTCCAGAGGACCAAGTCTGATTCCCAGCACCTGAAGGAAGGGGAGTCACAACCTCTGTAATTCCAGTTCCAGACGATGCATCGCCCTCCTCTGTGAGCACCGCGCACACTGAGCACAGACATGCATGCAGGTGAAACACCCATACGCATAAAAGACAAACATATAAATCTTAAATAAAACAAAACAACTGTGATTCTTATGAGAATTAAAAAGGAACAGTTAAAAAGAACTAAAATATCACCCACAGTTATGAAAACCAAGGACATTCAGCAGGGAACATCTGACGAGCTGTCTTCCGGAAGGCTTTCTAAGCCTAGGTTTGGGGACTGTTTTTAGTTTGTTTTGTTTGGCTAATCTGTTCGTTTCGGGGCTTTTTTCTTTACACAGGGTCTCACTACATAGCGGATTCATCTACATTTTTGCCAGCAGTTTTTGTATGCAATATCTATAACTGCTCCTATTTTTTTGTCCAATAATTATGTCATATCACGACCCTTTGCCATCAACAGCCAGAGAAACAAACAAACACACGCCAGCTGTGGTGGGATACACTCTTAATCTCAGCATTCAGGAGGTAGATGGAGGCAGATCTCTTGTGAGTTCAAGGTCAGCCTGACATATAGCCAGTTCCAGGCCAGCCGAGGCTACACAGTAAGACCCTGTCTCAAAAAAATAAAAAGAAGGAAAGAAAGGCTAAGATACCATGTCACCGGTACAAGGACAGAGGAACAAACCAAATCCATCAGGGTCCAGCAGCAGGGACACACATCACATCAATGATTCCATCGGCTGAGCCTGGGCCTGAGTCTTGGATTCCAGGCTGCCTGTGTGGGCTGGAACTATATCTTTCTCAGTCACCACCTTTCTCATTTGCCCAGATCCCAGCTCAGACACTATTTCTGGTGTGGAAATACCTAAGCAAATCGATTCCTCTGGATTCTGACCATGAAGGCTTCTGGGTTGGGAAGAAGGGCTGGCCTGTCTACTAACAGAAGACCCCTAGCACCAGATAGCTCTGGAGACGGGGCTCAGGTGAAGGCCAAGAGAAGAACTGTTCGCATCCTGCTCCTGTTCATTACCTGTAGATGGAAGCCAAGGGACACTTGAGTTGAGCATAGTTGTTGGGTTTGTCCAGCAGATATGTGTCAAAGACGAAGTACGGCTGGTTGGTTTCAGTGGCGGTGTCACAGGGCACCTGGCAGGTTTGTACCTGGAGTTCAGGCCGCAGGCGGTTATTGGTCACCTTCTCCTCTCTTAGGTAGAGCCAGCAAGGCATGGGCTTTTCTAGGGGCTCCTCCACATAGCAGTAGCCTAGACGTCTGCGCTCACCGGGCTTTTGGCAACGGTTACAATCTTGCCAAGGATCCCAGCGGGTAAAAACAAGTACGTTGCCTCCTAGGTTCAGGCTTTCATTTCCCATGGGCTCTTGGCCCAGGTCTTTGTGTGTGACGTGCAACAGAGCTACGTCCTGGAAGTCAATCTCATATTCTACTACACGGGCCTTGTGATCATCCAGGCAGCGGTAGAGACCTGTCTGGGAAGGCTTAGGGTCAGACAACTGCAGGTCGCTCCCAGGCAGTACCTTCGCATCAGGCATGGAGTTGACCAGGGACGGTTTGTCCTCTAAAGATGAAGAAAAATACCAAAGTGCTTTGGGGTAGTTACACTGCAGGATCACGTCATTGCCTGAGAGCAGGGCATACTGACACACGTTCTTGTAGGGACAGCTGATTAGTCTCTGGGCCCATAGCATGGGAAGAGAAAGACCAAGCAGCCACAGAGTGGCCAGCATGGCTGACTAAAGTACACAAGGAACTTCAGAACCTTCTTGGGTACTGTGACGTCACCCACAGAACTTAGGCACCACTAGCCCTGTGAACTGTGGCTTGGCGAATTTCCACATCAAATATAATAACTTGGGCTGGAGAGATGGCTCAGCAGTGGCGAGCACTGGCACTTTCTTCTAGGGACCTGGCATTGACTCCCAGCACCCATATGGCAGCTCATAACTGTTTGAAACTCCAATCCCAGAGGATCTGATGCCCTCTTCTGCTCTGTGGGCACCAGATACACATGTAATGCACGGACCTATATGCAGGCAAACCAATGCCTATAAAATAAAACTGAATTAAATGTGTGTGTGTGTGTGTGTGTGTGTGTGTGTGTGTGTTCTATAGAACTTACATGTCCCCAGGAAATAGAATTCTTTGTCCTCCACACATCCAGCATACAAGGGCAATGGTGTGCTCTGATGCAGACACCCTCTAAAGTCCACACTTTTGGATCCCAGACGGTGGTGCCACTTTTGCTGGTACTGGAAGCTTTAATGTATAACCTCACCAAACAAGAATAAAGACGATTACCCAAATGATGCAAGTTTTATTTTCTGTCAGATGGGGCTATGTCTCTAAAGCAGAGTTTGAGAAGATAGCATCAAACACAGGAAAAGGTGGGGTTTATATTAGCTCCAAAATTTCAAGGCCAGAGGGTTTTCAAGGTTTTGGTTATGTAGGACCTCGGAGGAACATTTCAAAATTTTTGGCAGAGCATCTCATCAGGGTGGAGGTCATGGTATTTATAAGGGGTAGAACATGTGCAGGAAATGTGTCAACGCGTGATCAAAGACAAGTTTTATAGAAATCAGGGATGACTTTGTAACAAGATGGCTCTTAGTCTTAAGATGGCGTCATGCTGGTCCGCCACCGGGAATTGGGACCCAGTTAGCAGGACTGTGGAAGTGTCCTTAGGTCTATAGTGCCCCTGTCTTCTTCCTGTTTGCCTCTCTATGTCCTGGCCTCCATAAAGCAAGCACTGAACTTGGTTCCGTGCCTCTCCCACCATGCAATGCAAGCTCCAATGAAGCAGCCCACCAGCCACGCCCAGAAACCTTGGAAGCCATGAGCCAAAAAGATGTAAACAAACAAACAAGCAAGCAAACAACACCCGTTTCTCACCAGCAGTGGTCACGGAGATGGAAGGTACATGACATGGGGATGGGACATCTCCATGTCCATCTGAAGGGGGAAGGATAGGTGCTCGGCTACTGTTCCTGAAGTCCATCGGGAAGCTATGAGGAGGGTCTCCCCTCCTGGAGTTAGTAAAGGCTCATCGGTCATCAACACGCTGGCCCCTTGGTGTCACTGGGACCTACTGACTGGGACAGCCTAGAGTCCATCATCTAAGAAGCCCATTCTGGAATCCTAGCCTCGAAACCCCATTCTTCTCTCACACTTAGGCCCAGCACTGGCCAGTGGCCCCTGCTCCTCCTCAAGGGTCCCACAGATGTCATCTGAAATAAGACTACTTGCTGTGGCAGGAGAAGGGGGAGGGTCTTAGTCCACACACTGGCTATTAAATGTTCTGGCCTGGGCGGGGGAACCCGTCTTCACTTCTGCCTATACGCTACTCACTATAATTGACAGGGTAGCCCCACCTAACTGTAGAAGGGACAGGAAATGGAGGGATGGAATATTTGCTAAGCAATGTTGTCTTTGGGATGGGGTAAGACAGGTGGTGAAAATCTGATCAGCAAAATATCAGATGACAGTACGTGGTTTCAAGGGAGGAAAGTGGGGGAGAGAAGTTGGGGATAAGCCTGCACTGGGGTATACGCTGAGACGCTTCTCTCAGACTTCTACGTGGAAGATGTATCTTTGGAGACCGTAAAAATGTTGAATGAAAGTGGGGTGATTAGCATGGGTTCTAATCCAACCCAGATTCTTTCTTTTCTATGTTGGAGATGATGACCAAGTTTTAGGTATCGATAACATATTGATAATAATGACATTTACAAAACACAAAGTAACACATACCACTGGTTTAGGATTACAAGCGGAAAAAGTGAAGGCCATGCGATTTCCTCTTTTTTTTTTTTTTGGTTTTTCGAGACAGGGTTTCTCTGTGTAGCCCTGGCTATCCCGGAACTCACTCTGTAGACCAGGCTGGCCTCGAACTCAGAAATCCACCTGCCTCTGCCTCCCAAGTGCTGGGATTAAAGGCATGCGCCACCACCGCCCGGCGAGCAGAAGCATTCTTAACCACTCAATCATCTCTATGGCGATTTCCTCTATTTTAAACTATGACTTTTAATCCACTTGGGAACAGGGTGAAATTTTATGAGACGTCTTTGCTTTTGAAAGCGGCCCTAAGGGAAATGGTAGCAGGTGTCCGCAGCAGGAAGGGAATTCTGGTAGCTGAACCTTTAGGCTATATTGTGAAAGTGTGATTCAGGACCAGCCAGGCCAGTATGTCTGAAGTCAACTAAGAAAAGTTGGTTGGAGAAGGTCAATCAGGCCAATGTATTTTGAATTGTGCTTGGGAGGGAATACAGCAAAGTACTGAGCGGAAGAATGTAACCTGACACCATTTACAAAACAGAGAAGAAAATGGTTGGAAAATGTTAGTTTCCCAACTCACCAGGCAGCGGCCAGTTCAGTCTCCCAGAATGCGTTTCCTCTCGGCACCACCAGGGAGCAGCAGTGTTGCGCTGAGAAGGACGAGAGCGATGGTGCAGGTGACCGCCTGGGAACCTTTGAACCGAAACAAGTCTGTTGGTCACCAGTCTCGGCTCAGCGCCTTTAATCCTCAGAACTTTCCGGACGCCTGGCCAAGAGCGAGGGATACCCGAGGAGGAGGTGGAAAAGGAACCACGAGTTAGGAAATGAGAGAAGTAAGGAAACTACCGAAGTACGACTGCAACTTTTTAAAAGATGTTGTCCCCACGAGCGTCCCCTAGGGGGCCAGAGCATCTCGTCTAGTGCGACCTCATTGATTCCTCGAATCTTACAAATGGGGAGCCCAGAAAGACCGCAGCACCTCCCCCACCAGGACGAGAGTGGGAAGGCAGGCACCGTCACCGACATTCCCCTGCCAGCCGGGACCTGGCTCTGCCTGGCACCTCCTCGCAAGGCGCACCTAGGCGGGTCCATCAGCGCCCGGGACAGGGGTGTGGACTAGCAGCGAGCAGGTGCGCACAGGGCCCGGCCCCTCTCGGCAGGTGGAGCACGCCCAGAGGGTCTCTGTCCTCAGGGAGTTCAGTTCTTTCAACTTTGGCTGGAGCAGCAGGTGGCGGCACAGGTCGCCTATGGTTGCAGGCGCCCTCCTGGCAAATCGGTCACTTGGTTCAGGCCCTGGAGGCAGGAGCGCACCTGAGTCAGCCCACTTCCGGGGAGGGAGGCCCACAAGGCCCGCCCCCGCCGCCCACCCCCAAGCCCAGCCCCGGGGCTCCCACCCCTGTGTACCTGGGCGGTTCCATTCCCGGGAGTGCGCAGGGGGTAGAGTGACCCGGAGAGCCACCGCGCACGGGGTCAGTTGTCTCCGAGAAGCCGAAGGCATGAGCTTCATCCAAATTCTTTTTGTAGGTTAGAACTCCCCCAGTGCGAGGAAAATGGCCTTGGAATAGGGGCCGGACGCAGCACGCACCCTTCTCGGCCTTGGTGCTCGCCGCGCCCCCTACTCTCCGGATACTTGGGAGGGGACGCGCGGGCACCGTCGCTGCTAGACGGCCGTGATGGCGCCGGCGGCCAGCGCGTGTGCTGGGGCGCCCGGCTCCCACCGGGCCACAGTGATCTTCGTGTGTCTCTTTCTCATCATTTACTACCCAGGTAAGGATTGGGGTCCCCGGTTCTGAGGGACGGCGGGAGGACGCTACAGGAGGTGGATGGAGGGCTGCGGTTCTCACCGGCCCGGGAGGGCCCGGAACCAAGTGGCCAGGAGTCGGGGGTGATGGTTGGTGCAGGAGTGCAGATTAGAGATCTCAAGAGCCCGTCTGTCTGGTAGAGGAGACCCCCGTGTGCCCGAGGAAGGGAGTTTCTTGTGGCGCCCAGCCCGATCCTCCGCCTTTGTTGGAGATAACAGGAAGTGAAAACTCTGGGGATCCTAAGCCTGAGCGCTGTATGAAGAAGGGGACCCTTTGTGGGCAGGAGCAAGGGCCTCTCGATCATGAGATAGGCCAGCTACTGGGATCTTGGACGCACCCCAAGATTTCTAAGTGTTGGGGTAACGGGGAGAGGTCATTCGAGGGCTGGATCAGGCGAAGAGCTCGAGAAACAGTGCCCCGGCTTGGAGTGGGTGTGGAATTGGGGACTCCCCACCCCACCCACCTCCCCGGTATCAGTAGGGGTGGACTTTTGAACTTTAAATCATCTTCCGCCTAGATTGTTTAATGTTGGCTCGGGCGGGGGCCTAGGGGCGCCATCTACGTTTGGATGTGCATTTTGAAGAGTCTCTGGGTAGAAAGATGCGGACAGAATATTCCAGGGACCTAGCCCGTATGGCTACATACTTACCACTTTTCAGCCCCGTAGGTGTATAAAATGGGCATGATTATCCGATCTGCCTCACCAGTCTCAGGGATTAAGAAACAATATGCTAGGTGCTCTGAAGAGACAACATGTGCTGTCTAAGTGGTGTGGCTCATCGCTGTTGTGGTACCTCCCTGGGCTGGGCTATCCTTCCTGACTATACTCTTCTTCTCAGACTCTGCCAGTGCCATCCAGGTGACTGTGCCTGACCCCTACCACGTAGTGATCCTGTTCCAGCCAGTGACGCTGCCCTGCACCTATCAGATGAGCAACACCCTCACACCCCCGATCGTGATCTGGAAGTACAAGTCATTCTGCCGGGACCGTGTGGCTGACGCCTTCTCCCCGGCCAGTGTGGACAACCAGCTAAATGCCCAGCTGGCAGCTAGCAACCCCGGCTACAACCCCTATGTGGAGTGCCAGGACAGTGTCCGCACTGTCAGGGTGGTGGCCACCAAGCAGGGCAATGCTGTGACCCTGGGAGACTACTACCAGGGCAGGAGAATCACCATCACAGGAAGTACGTGGGGCAGGGCAGGAGGAGGCTCTGTGGGTGGTAGGGGTGAGAGTGTTTGAGTGTCCTGTTTTAAATGAGCTAATGAAGGGAGGGAGCCTTCCATTGACCCACCTATCCAACCACCTGTCCACCCACCCACTCACCCATCCATGTATTCATGAATCCATTCACTTGCCCACGCACATATCCATCCACCCACATATCACCTATCCATCCATCTGTCCTTCCTTCCCATTATCCCACGATAAAGCCCAGACTGTATACTAAGTCTGTTCCGGGCTCTGGGAACATAGAAATGAAACCATCAAATCACCCTCTTACAGAGCTTAGGGTGTTATAAGGGAGACAGACTAAACATCCCGTGTCAAAAGCTTGCAGCTAAAACGACAAAAGCTAGTAGAGATTAAAGTGGGGATTTCCTTTAGAATACTAAAATGCCAGCGATAAGGAAGTAATACTTTAGCCAGCCGTGGTGCACACCGGTAATCCCAGCACTTGGGAGGCTGAGGCAGAAGGGTCTTGAGTTCAAAACCTGCGAGTAGTGAGACCCAAGGCATGCTTTAGATTTGCCTGGAGTGGGTTAGCTCAGTTTGACCACACAGTAATTGCGTGACTCCATTCTATTACTGTTGTTTTTTTCAGAGGTCTCTAGAGACAAGTGTTGCTGGAGTTACACTCAGTTGATAGCAGCTGAGTTTGAACACCGCCACTGTAGGCCTAGTCTCCAATTATTCATTCATTATTTTTGTTCTCTAATGGCGCTAGAGATGGATGGAACCCAGGGCTTGGCATGTGCTAGATAGAGCTAGGTGGCTAGCTCTACCTCTGAGCCACGCCCCCAGCCCTTCACTGGAGGATGCTAGGCAGGGGCTCTACCACTGAGCCACGCCCCCAGCCCCTCACTGGGGGATTCTAGGCAGGGGCTCTACCACTGAGCCACACCCCCAGCCCTCACTGGGGGATTCTAGGCTGGTGCTCTACCACTGAGCCACACCCCCAGCCCCTCACTGGGGGATTCTAGGCAGGGGCTCTACCACTGAGCCACGCCCCCAGCCCCTCACTGGAGGATTCTAGGCAGGGGCTCTACCTCTGAGCCACGCCCCCAGCCTCTCACTTGGGGATTCTAGGCAGGGGCTCTACCACTGAGCCACGCCCCCAGCCCTTCACTGGGGGATTCTAGGCAGGTGCTCTACCACTGAGCCACACCCCCAGCCCCTCACTGGGGGATTCTAGGCAGGGGCTCTACCACTGAGCCACGCCCCCAGCCCTCATTGGGGATTCTAGGCTGGTGCTCTACCACTGAGCCACGCCCCCAGCCCTCACTGGGGAATCTAGGCGGGGGCTCCAGTACTGAGTCATATCCACAGCCACTGGCTGGTATTTGTCAAGGATCTACTGTCTCCCTGGTGCTCTTAGAAGCACTTGGGAAAGGGTGGTGAGCAGAATAGCACAGACCCTGACTCTGCCCCTGATTGCCTTCTAGAATGTCCCCTCTGTCCCTGGCAGGATGCAGGTGAAAAGCAGGGTCCTAAGGGGTCAGACTTGCCGTGAATCCCTATGGAAACTCAGCCGTAAGCTTCGTCTGCCAGGAAAGCTGGGGAGAGAGAGAGAGGGCTTCTTGAGATCTCCACTGGACCAAGTAATGATCATAAATCCAGAGAAATCCTTGAAGGCTGGCTGGAACTGGATGTGCTCTGAGGGACGCAAAACTCAGGAATGTCTGTCAGAATATATCATGGGGAAACTTCATAGCCCAGAACCCTCTAGCTGGCTTATGTCAGTAGTGGTACATAAGTGGCCATCTTTTCAGAAGTCCCAGTAGCCATGAGAGCCTCCCTCCTCTTCAGCTTTGAGGACAAAGTATTTAAGAGGTGGATCTCTCAGTTGGTATCCCAGAGGCCACCTGCCTTCCTACTTTTTAAGAGTAAAGTGAGTATAACCTGTCCCCAGCTACTCAGAAGGCTAAGATGGGATGAATGCGCATATGTGTAGCAGAAGTTCCAGGTTTAAGGCTATCGTGGGCCACTTAGTGAAACCTTGTCTCCAATAGTGAAAAGAGGATTGAGATGGTGGTACAGTGCCTGTCTAGTATGGGTATGGACATAGGTTGTCCCCAAGAACTGCCAAAGAAAAGAGTGATAGAAAAAATAGATGCCCATCTCCCGGGGCCTCCCTTCCACTCCTGTTGCTTTGGGAGCTGTGCGGGAATTTTGTTTGTTTGTTTGTTTCTCGAAACAGGGTTTCTCTGTGTAGCCCTCGCTGTCCTGGGACTCACTCTAGACCAGGCTGGCCTCGAACTCAGAAATCCGCCTGCCTCTGCCTCCCAAGTGCTGAGATTAAAGATGTGCGCCACCACTGCTCACCTGAGCTGTATTATAGCAGAGGGTTTAGTGTTAACGTTCTCAGATTGCTTGGAGCCATGCCCTCCCACCCCCATTCTGAGCTGCCTGAACAGGACCCTGAGGGCCTCAGAAATTATGAGACATCCCTTTGCTGTGTGTAAATAAGGAGTCAGGACATAGCCCAGGCTCTGTTCCCACTGGAGACCAGGATCTTGGCCTCTCACCTCACACATGGAATCATTGCCCAGCCCCTGTGATCTTGGGGGCCTGCAGGGACCAGGAACAGGGTGTGCCCCACAGGAAGGAGGTGGGCCCAGGCCTCAGGAATGATCAAAAGAGGCCGGAAAGCCTTCCTTTTCATGGGCTCTGCAAACATCTGATGGGCCAAGTACAATATAGCAAGGCCCAGATCTGGTCCTGGAGGCCCCTGGTTTTAATGTCTGGCCTATGTAATCATTTCCCACGGCGGGGGGTTCCTGTTCACGCCTTCGGATTTGGGAGAGGCTTGCTGGAGAACTCGTGGGTCAGGAAGGAGTAATCAAAACCATAGGCCCATAGCAGACAGAACAGTTGGGCGGGCACCCCGGCCAATGAGCCTCCCTACCAGCCAACCCCATGGATCCTGGGTCCCCTTGTGATATCTCCAAGAGCTTTAACCATGGGTGCTCCAATTCGCAACACCTGACACCCACTGTTGGACCATAGACACGTAAGTGGGAAGTGATGAGTTCAGAGAGCAGTGCAGGAAAAAAAAAAAACAGGAATGTTAAGGGCAGTCTTAAGTCACTGAGTCTTTGAGGGTCCTGTGAAAGGCTGGTGTGTGGGGTAGAGGGGATCTGTGCCTAACACAACTGCAGTCGACAACGGCGGCGAGAAGCCTGACCTTGGGGAGGGAGTCAGTCTTCGCTCTTCCAAGGTTACCCCGGGCAGCCTTCCCAGAGCTGCGCAGCCCCTGCTTCCATGCCTCTCACCATCTGATAGGCAGTATGCGCTTTAACTCTGAGATGCTGTAAGGCAAACTTTTCTCCAGGAAGGTTCTAGATTCTTCTCAGGACTTCTGAACTGTCTGATTACTGGAGAACTCTGGGAGCTTTGGTGCCTGCAGGAGTTCACTGTGCAGCCCAGGCTGGCATTGAACTCACAGTCTCATACTTCGGCCTCCTAGGTGCTGCGATTCATACATCTGTGCCATCTCCTCTGGCTCAAACTTTTGTTTTTGTAGTTAGCAAACTAACATGAGTTCCAGGCCAGCCAGTCTGAGAAAGTTCGCCAAAGAATTGGACATACCTTTTATGAAAAAAAAAAAATATGCCAAAACTAAAAAGGAATTTAAATGAAGTAAGAGGTGGCATTATTTTTTTATTTGACAGCGTCTTCTTGGCCTGGCACAGTAGAAGCAAGATTTTCCAAGCAGCATTGCTCTGCTGTGAGATCACATGTCACATGGAAAACTCTTTTGAATGTTCCTGAGAGGTTAAAGGGGGAAGCTGTGAAATAAGTGTGAACTCAGGATCCCCTGCAAGGGCCAGGGAACTCCAGGGTACTCCCCCTGCCACACTGTGGGACTCTCTGCTTCCTAAAGAGGGTTAGTTAGTTACACGCTTCCTGGAATAGTCGATGCACTTCTCTGTTTTTTGTTTGTTGCGGCACAGGGCTTGAGACGGTCTCACTGTAGTCCATGTTGGCTTCAAGCTCTTGCATCTTTGTACCTTAACCTCCCCAGAGCTGGAGACATCTGCCACCAGGCCCTCGGCCATGTCGAATGCTGCATGAGTAGATCTGGTGTTTATTTGATAACCAGACGGCTAGAATTCTGGGATGGGCAATACAAGCCATGGAGGGGTAGCCTTCCATAGAATCAGAGGTAGCCAAGGCTGACTTTGTTCTTCTGCCATAGTGTTCGTCAGTGGTGAAGACAGAATTAGCACGGGAGTGGGGTGAAAAGCTTCATTGGACAGGAGATGTAAGTTGGGGTAGCCAGGGAGTGCTTGACTAACAAGAAGGAAACTACGTGAAAGGGACACAGAGGATGAGCTGAAGGCCACTGAGATCGTGGGGGTGGCATTGACTCGCTAGTGACCATAGAACATGCTGAGGGCTTTGCGGGCCTGGGGTTAACTGCTATCGGGGTGTGGTGGTCAGGTTGCGGTGCAGGTCCATGGGACCAGGTCATCAGGAGCCTGTGGCCAAGAAGACCAAGGCTATGATCCTCTGGGACTCTATGGGCTAAGACACTAAGATAGAGGCTCCAAGCACTAGGTTGATTGAAGGATGTAACTAATTAGGGTCTGAGGAGTAGAAAGGAAACCGGATGTGCTAGAAGACTTTCATTAGTGTTGTAATTAGCAGGCACCTTGTCTGGGGCTGCTACAGACCAGAGCGTCCCCAAGCCCTGGGACTGACCTAGAATGTGGGGACAGAACGGAAGGAGATGGGCTTGAAACTGGGAGTATCTGGGAGTGTCGCTGGCTCTCCCACACCCACTCCTTGGTGCCTAGGCATCTCCTATCTGGGATCTAGCCTAGTTAGCTTGGCTGCCTAGCTTTGCACACCACCCCCAAGGCCTGATGGGAGAGATCAGACTTGGCTTGGTAAGAAGCAAGTGTCTAGGGTGAAAGCAACAGGTTCTGGAGTCAGACTGTCCCCACCACTGGCTGGATTATGTCATTGCTCCACACCAGACGTCTCACCCCAAAACCACAATGATAATTATGTTCACCTCCTAGACTTGGTTTGGTTTTCTTTGTTTTATGTCGGTCCTGGGGATCTAAGTCAAGCACTCTGTGTGCTAGGCGAACATTCTACCACTGAGCCTGGCCTGTGTTTCTTTATTTTGAGATAGGATCTTGCTAAGGAGCCAGACTGTTGTTCCGTTTGAGACTATGCTGCCTCGGCCTCCTGAGTGCAGGATGAGCAGCCGGTGCCGCTGTGGCTAGCCCCTAGACGGTTTCAAATAACCCATCTTTAGTGTTCAGAACAATACATAAAAAGTAGTATGCTCTTGGATAAATGGTTCCATTTTATCTGGTAGGTATTTGTCTGAAATCCCAGCACTTGGGAAGATGAAGTGGGAGGATTTTCCAGTTCAAGGCCAGTCTGGGACACAGAGTGAGATACTGTATCAAACAAACAAAACCTAATGATTTGATACTTAATTTCTGTGTGTAAGTGGTTTATGTCTCTGTACAACATGCTTGCCTGGTGAGGGAGGAGACTGGATCCCCCTGGAACTGGAGTTAGAGATGGTTGGGTTTTTTTGTTGTTTTGTTTTGTTGGGTTTTTTTGGGGTTTTGTTTGGTTGGTTTTGGTTTTGAGACGCGGTTTCTCTGTGTAGCCCTGGCTGTCCTGGAACCCACTCTGTAGACCAGGCTGGCCTCGAACTCAGAAATCAGTCTGCCTCTACCTCCCAAGTGCTGGGATTAAAGGCGTGCTCCACCACCGCCCTGGTTTAGAGATGGTTGTAGCTGTCATGTGGGTCCTGGGAGCTGAACCCTGGGTCCTCAGCAAGAGCAACACTCGCTCTTAACTGATGATCCATCTCTCCAGTCCCAACCAATGGTTTACTTTCCCTCCCTCTTTAAGACATAGGAGGCTCAGCCCCTGCTGATCTTAAGAGTTACCCTCTCTGAGATGTCTTTATACGTCTCCTCCTGACCTCCAGATGCTGACCTGACCTTCGAGCAGACGGCCTGGGGAGACAGTGGAGTGTATTACTGCTCCGTGGTCTCAGCCCAAGATCTGGACGGGAACAACGAGGCATACGCAGAGCTCATTGTCCTTGGTGAGTGGGGCTGGGCTCAGAGGGCGCTGGAAGCGAGGGAGCGGGAGTTGGTATGCCTTTTGTCCACTCTTGTGTGTCCACCCTCTGTCATCCAGCTGGGCCCTGTCGCCTGCTTTGCTCCCTCCCTTGCGGCACTGTCAGTCACTTGGGCTTCTCCATGCCCTGCGCCCCAGATAGGACCCTTCCTAACCTCTCTGGCATTTTAAATCAGCCAGAGTCAGAGTAAGAGTAAACTGAGGAGTCCACCTCTAGCTAATCTCTGGTTCTAACCCACACAGACACGGAGGCAGACTTATGCTTTTAACCCCAGCACTTGGAGGCAGAAGAAGAGACAGGTGCATCTCTGAGCTTGAGGCCAGCCTGGTCTACATAGCAAGTTCAAGAACAGACAGAGCTACAAAATAAAGAGACCCTGGGCAGAGTTAATTGGTGGTAGTAAGAACTTCCCTGATGTGGGGGTCTGTTGTTCTGGGTCCCTATAGAAAATAGTGGAGTGCTCACATGGAATCAGTGACCTTTCCATTGTCCAGGGTTACTTAGGATACCTGACAAAGTAAGTATGTTATAGTGCAAGTTATTCCATTGTCGCTGAGCAGTCTGTACGTGTTTGTTAAAGTCATGTATTTTGAGAGGGTGGTGGCCCATTTGGGAGGCTGAGTCAATACAACCGAGAGCCCCAGGCCAGGGGCTGGAGAGGTGGCTCAACAGTTAGGAGCCCTGACTGCTCTTCCAGAGGTCCTGAGTTCCAATCCCAGTGACCACACGGTGGCTCACAACCATCTGCAATGGGATCCGACGCCCTCTTCTGGTGCGTCTGAAGGCAGCTACAGTGTACATGTATAAATAAATCTTTTTTTAAAAAAAAGTTCTAGGCCAATCTTGAGCCACATAGTCCCTTTCAGAATGACCTAGGCTACATTGAGTTTTAGGCTTGTCTGAGCTATACAGTGACTTTCTAGCTAGCCTGGGCTAGCTGTTTAAAGAGGGAGTAGAAGGGGTGTTTTCTTTTGAATATTTTCCTGTGTATTCTGGGTCTGGAAGGCTAGCTGTATAACTGTGGTCAGACCTGACTTCTGCCACATCGCCTGGGTCACAGTGTACCGAGTCCCTTGTCAAACACAAGTTTGTCCTTTGCCCTTTTGAGGGTGGTGGTTGGTGGTGTGTGTGATTTATGCAGTGTGTGAAAATTTGAGTGTGTCTAACACATGGCAGGGGTAGGGTAGAGGGTCCCCGGGGTCTCCAGTCTGGCCAGGTGGTTTCCTTGCCTGGGCCAGTCAGAAGCCAGCACGTAGTCTTTCATGACATGCAAGAGAAGCCTCAGCTGGGCAGGGCCATCCTCGTGTGTGAGCAGGTGCATGGTGGGAACAGGTCCAGAGGGCTCAGACGGCAGCACAAAGGGCAAATGGTAGGATCCTCCCTCCGGTGACCTCGGGACCTCTGTTGGCATGCACCATCAGCACTTCTTGGAACCACTGAGGATCTCATGAGTTTTGTGCCATGTTTGTGGTTTATATCTGGTTGTTTTTAGTATTAAAATTGAACTAGGATATGTTTTTTTTTTTTTTTAAAGACAGGGTCACGCTGTATAGCCCAAGTTGGCTTAAAGTGGCAGCCCCCGTATCCCCAGCATCTCGTCCCTCTTGAGTGCTTAGATTATAATTATAGCATGCGTCACTATAACTTGTTGAAACGCAGAAGCTCTTAAAATCCCAGGATAACTGGGAGATGTTAGCTACCGAGGTGGTAGTGGTGATGGATGGTGTGGGAGGGAGGGAGCCCCAGCTGTGCTCTCCAAGGAAGAGGGAGTATACCTAGTGTCATGATACAAAGTTTTGGCTTCTTGAACCACGCTTTTGTTTCTTATTTATCCTCAGCCAGAGTCCCACATAGCCTTCAATTCATTATGTAGCTAAGGCCGTTTTAAACTCCCGGTGCTGCCGCCTCATCCACCAAGTGCTGGGATTAGAGATATACATCACCACACCCAGCTGCCAAGCACACAGACTCTGGAGAGGTGTGTGGGTGTGTGTGTGTGTGGGTGTGTGTGCGCGCGTGTGTGCATGCACACTCGCCTGATACAATGCTTGTTGGGCACAGGGCCTCCACCACGCCCAAGAGAAGGCTCTTGAAGCTTGAGTGACCTGATCTGGGAACAGATCTCAAATCTTCCTGGGTCATAGAACCAGGTCCGTATATGATTTTAATGTGCCTTCATGGCCCTTTATGCCACTGAAAAAATACTGTGGGCTGGAGTGTAGCTACATGGTAAAGTACATGCTTAGCATTTGTGAGGTCCTGGGTTCAAGCCCCAGCACTTCAAAAATAGATACATTTTGCAATTGTGTCACTATAAAGAATTCACTGTGATATACTTGGTACCATTTTTTGTACTTTACATTTAAGTTTTAATATGTTTATTCTTTGATAATTTCATACAAGTATGTGCATGTACATAACCCACTCCCTACCTCCAACTTGCCCCAGGTAACCCCAACATGTTCCCCTTCCAAATTCATTCCTTTTTTTTTTTTTAAATAGCCTACTGAGTCCAGTTATTATTGACTCTATGCTCATGGGTATGGGGCCATTCACTGAAGTATGGGCAAACCTACCAGTAGCCGTAGACTCCCCTTGTAGCCATAAGTTGCCCAAAGTTCCTCATCTTGATTCCTGAGCAGCGGCTCATGCCTATAATCCTAGAACTCAGGAGGCTAAGACAGCAGGATTGCTTCAAGTTCAAGACCAACCTGAACTACAGTGTGAGACTGTTTCAAACAATAAGTTTTTGGTGGGCTCTAGGGTTCACATACTTCATCTAACAGGACCTGTGTAGGTGGGAGAGATGGAGTGCCAGGCCGAGGTCAGACTCTTAGGATCCGTGGCGTGTGTGATGGGGCTCCTGTGGCAGGGTGGAAGGTATATACTTCTGGCCTGGACCGTCCTGAGTCACCATTGTCTCCTTTTCTGTTTGAGACATGTTTTCCACTGACCAGTTGAAGCTGGCTGGTCTTAAGAGCAATGGCTTGGGCTGGCCACGGCCAACATAATCTTGTTTCTTTTTTGTCCCTCCAGGCAGGACCTCAGAGGCCCCTGAGCTCCTACCTGGTTTTCGGGCGGGGCCCTTGGAAGGTATGGGGTGGAATCCCTGATGGGGCTGCTCTTGCCCCCCATAGACTGCTTCTGTTTCTAGTTACCCTCCTACCCCCTAACTACTTCTCGCTGGAGACCTCCACTAAACCTGCCCCATTCTGTGACATCTAGTGGCCTGGCTGTGGGCTTGGGGTGGTCTGGGCTGGTTAAAGAGGTTCTGGGGCATAGGCAAGGGACTCGAGTGACTGGTGCCTACTGTGTTCTTCTGGGGCTCAGGGATGGGCTGTGGCGCTTTCTCCTCCTGAAGGCCACTGTTTGTGTTGCTCCAGCCAGACTCCCTCTTGCTCTGTGCTTTGTCTATTTAAATTCAGGATACGGTCTCTGATGTGGGGTTGGTGTCTCTCTGTTGCTATGCCCTAGTCTTGGGCACAGAGAACCAAGCTGTAGTTGCAAGTTCTCTGAGGAGCTTTGCAGATAGTCCCCGGTCCCAGCGCTGGCTCCACAGCGCCCTGTGAAGCCTGGGTGCCCTGCCCATCCCTGTTATTCCTCAGCCCTCCCATCTCAGAGACCATTCTCCTCCTTCTGCAGATTGGCTCTTTGTGGTCGTGGTCAGCCTGGCGAGTCTCCTCCTCTTCCTCCTCCTGGGCATCTGCTGGTGCCAGTGCTGTCCCCACACCTGCTGCTGCTATGTCAGATGCCCCTGCTGCCCAGACAAGTGCTGTTGCCCCGAGGCCCGTAAGTGCCCCTCACCTGCTCCCCGAATGGGAGCGCTGCTGGGCCCATTAACCCACCTTCCAGATCTGGAGAGTAAGGCAGTATGCACAGCAGACCATGAAGGACCTGTTACTCTCCATTATCGTTCACTTACTACTTCAGCTTTAATTTCCTGTATTTTGGGGCTTCTCATTGTTGGGGATTGAAGCAAGGGCCCTGTGCATGCTAGGCAGACACAGCCACTGAACTTGTGAGTTTTTTCCTTTGAGAGGCTAATTTTATGGCTGTGGCTCAAAAACAAGACACCCCCCCCCCAAAAAAAGAAAATAATTGTAGATAATATCACAGGAAGGTAGAGTTCCCATTAAAAAGCAAACTCTAGGTGGATGTTCCTAGGCAATCCTAGCAGTGTGGAAAGATAGAAAAACAGGAAGATCTGAAGTTTGAGGCTAGCCTGGGCTATACAGGATCCTGTCTCAAAGCAGAAACCTCAAGTGGAAAGATAGGTTTGTAGGCTAAGCAGCACACAACCACTCAAGTTGCACATCTTATGTGGAGCCTCTATATAAGATATATCCCTCACATCCAAGTAGGTACCTGTGGAGGGCTGGGAATAGAAATTGGGACCAGAAATGAAGAAGCAGATACATAAAGCAGTGGAAGAGAGGACAAGAAAATGGATTCCATCTCCCTGTGCCCTTTAATTTCCCCTGGGAGGCTGTCTGGATACCCCGGCACCCTGGTACATAGCCCACAGAAGAGAACGGGCCAAGTGGGGCTTTGAGGCCCTAGAGCTAGGTGCCTGATGGGCTGATGAGGCTACAGCAGAGCTCTGCACGACAGGAACTTGGAGGCTTGCATGTGGATAGCATTTGGTAGGGCCCACATAACATGTTCCACACCTGCCCCTGTCGGACAGTGCTGTGAGCCAATGCATGGGTCAGGGAGGCCTGCTGGGCACTCTGTATGTGACCTGTGAGCCAGTCTCCCTTCTCTATTAGGGTCCCAACTTCTTGGCTTCCAAACACTTAGAGACAACTGTGAAGGTGCCAGGATGAAGCTGCCCAGCTCTATGTTTGAATCACTACTCTCAATGAGAAGCCTTCTGTGGCATTTTTTTTTAAAAAGATATTTATTTATTTATTTATTTATTTATTTATTTATTTATTTATTATATGTAAGTACACTGTAGCTGTTTCCCAACACACCAGAAGAGGGTGTCAGATCTCATTATGGATGGTTGTGAGCCACCATGTCGTTGCTGGGATTTGAACTCTGGGACTTCGGAAGAGCAGTCAGTGCTCTTAACCACAGAGCCATCTCTCCATCCCCACCTTCTGTGGTCTTGCTGACTGTGCTAACATGGGCTATAGGTCCATTTTACAGATGTGGAGGGAACCCCAGGAGCTGTGAGCACTAAAATTGGAGCTGGGTCCATCTAGACTCCATGGTCACATACCTAGGAACCCATTGCTTCCCAGGAGTTTCTTGTCCTCTCTGCCCCAGTTCCTTACTGCCTTATAGGAAGTATCAGCCTGCTGCTAATTATAACCCAGCCAGGCACTTCATTAATGAAGGGGCTCCTCGTGGACAGAGCTGATTGCTCCCAAATTAGGGGAAGCCTGTAGTGTCTCCAGGAGAGTCCAGTAACTTCTGTATTGGACAAGCACTCTACCACTGACCTACATCCCTGGGCCTTTTTACTTATTTCAAGATTGTGTCTTCCTAACTCAAGCTGGCTGGCCTTAAAACTCTGGAGCCCTTTAAGACTGGAGCGACTAGCTGGGTGTGGTGGAGCACGCCTTTGGCCCTAGTGCTCGGGGAGTTTGAAGCTAGCCTGGGCTGCAACACAGAGAAACCCTATCTTGGGAAAAAACAAAAAACAAAAACAAAAATCCAAGCTTTTATGCCAGTAAAACCATCAAGAGGACCAGAGTTTGATTCTCAATTCAACGCCTCCCGCTGCAGAGCTGTCTTATTCCTCTGGCCTCCACAGACATCTGTACTCAAATGCACATATCCACACCCCCCAACACATACACAAAATTAATGGAAGTCTTAAAAAAAAAAAAAGGTCCAGGACGCCAGGGCTGCTAAGATGGCTGGTTCTATTAGTAACGGCAGCTGCTGCCAGGTCTACAGCAGGAGGCTGGTCCCCTAGGACCCCTGTGGTGGGAGAACAAATTTCTGCTAGTGGTCTTCTGACTTCCACACAGGCAGGGAATGTGAATGGTAACGATGGTGAGAAGGCCCAGCCTCTAGCCTGAGAATAGTTAACCCTTGAACTGTCGCGCTAGCCTCAGCTGGGTGAATATGGCCAGTAGTCGGAACCACGGAAGGCACTTGGCATTACTCTACAGTGTAGGCAAGGTAACTTCCGGGGCTCCCGTGTGTGTCTGCCTCACTCCACTTACCGCATCTGGGAAGTGACAGGACATTATGGACCCAACAGGCTTGGCTTTCCCACAGTATGGGCTAGGCTGCCCCAGCTTACAGGGACAGTAGTTGGCCCGGAACAGCGGCTTTATGTAAAGAAGAGTGACTTTGTCTACTAATGCCTTTAGATACAGACCCGTCCTTCTTGGTTTCTATGACAACTGAGGCAGGAAGATCACAAGTTTAAGGTTTATCTTGGCTACAAAGTTTAGGATTCTTCCTCAGCCATTTATGAGTCCTTGTCTCAAGATAAGAAGTGGGGAGGGGCTGAAGTTGGGAATGTAGTTCAGTGGAAAAACACCTGGGAAGTCTGCGGTCCTGGGATCGTGTCCCAGTACCCAAACACAGACAGACAGGAAGACAACTACCCCGGGTTTTCATATGAAATCTTTCCGTTGTCAGCTGTTGGCAAAACACCATGTATATAGATTGGGCCTCTGACGTGTCAGTGTGCCCTGCTGTTCTCAACTCCATGAGAAGTCAGATAGGACCTAGGGACTTGGTGAAGGCTGTGTCCTTAGAGTACTGCAGGGATGGCATGGAGGGCAGAACCATGTCCCAGAATTGCATCCCAGCACGGGACTGCACAGCTTCTGATCATTCTCATGCCATTCTGCCTTTGCAGTTTATGCTGCTGGCAAAGCAGCCACCTCAGGTGTCCCAAGCATGTATGCCCCCAGCATCTATACCCACCTCTCTCCTGCCAAGACCCCACCACCTCCGCCTGCCATGATCCCCATGGGTCCTCCCTATGGGTACCCTGGAGACTTTGACAGGACTAGCTCAGGTGAGAAACCAGACAAGGGGTGGGAATGGGCTGGAAGGGAACATGGGGGAGGCTGGGAGTGCCCAGCTCTGCTCCAGATGGCAATCAGTCTCTGATAACCAGTCTCTATTAGTTGGTGGCCACAGTTCCCAGGTACCTCTGCTACGAGAAGTGGATGGCAGTGGATCTTCAGGTACGATCCTGTTATTTTGGAGTGGTGGTGCCTGGAAGGTTGATTCACATGCATCCTCCCCAAACTCATCCCCCTGTTCCTCTCCTCAGAAGTACGAAGTGGATACAGGATCCAGGCAAACCAGCAAGACGACTCCATGAGGGTCCTATACTACATGGAGAAGGAGCTAGCCAACTTTGACCCTTCCAGGCCTGGCCTTCCCAATGGCCGAGTGGAACGGGGTGAGCTGCAGGCCTGAGGCTAAGGGCGATGAAGCATGCTTGCTACCTACCAATCTTGCACAGACAATTCTTACCTGTGGTGCTCCCAGGGGAGGGTGTGAGCGTATGGGTGACGAGGTTGGACCCATCTTAGTACCAGTGATATCTCCCTTCTCTACAGCCATGAGTGAAGTAACCTCCCTCCATGAAGATGACTGGCGATCTCGGCCTTCCAGGGCTCCGGCCCTCACCCCCATCAGGGATGAGGAGTGGAATCGCCGCTCCCCTCAGAGTCCCAGAACATGGGAGCAAGAACCCCTTCAAGAACAGCCAAGGGGTGGTTGGGGGTCCGGGAGGCCCCGGGCCCGCTCTGTGGATGCTCTAGATGACCTCAGCCGGCCTGCCTCCACTGAATCAGGACGGTCTTCTCCCCCAAGTAGTGGACGGAGAGGACGAGCCTATGCACCTCCAAGAAGTCGCAGCCGGGATGACCTCTATGACCCCGATGATCCTAGGGACTTGCCACATTCCCGAGATCCCCACTATTACGACGATTTCAGGTCTAGGGATCCACGTGCTGACCCCAGATCCCGTCAGCGATCCCGAGATCCTCGGGATGCTGGCTTCAGGTCACGGGACCCTCAGTATGATGGGCGACTATTAGAAGAGGCTCTAAAGAAAAAGGGGGCTGGAGAGAGAAGGCGAGTTTACAGGGAGGAGGAAGAGGAGGGCCACTATCCCCCAGCACCTCCGCCTTACTCGGAGACTGACTCGCAGGCCTCGCGGGAGCGGAGGATGAAAAAGGTGAGCCAGGAACTTCTGACTTCAGATCTTCAGGACCCTCCCCAGCTCCTCCGGCCCATACAATTAACACTTTCTCCTCTCTCCTTTTGCAGAATTTGGCCCTGAGTCGGGAAAGTTTAGTCGTCTGATCCCACGTTTTTGTATGTAGCTTTTATACTTTTTTTTTTTTTTAAACTGGAACATTGATGAGACTCTTCACCAAGCCTAATAAAGTGCCTAATCACAAGATCTAAACCTCCGTATTGCTGCGCGAGTTGGGAGGAGGGGGACCCAGCAAAAGAAGGGAGCAGACAGGCCTCCTCCTGCCTTCTCCTTGGCCAGCCGCCGGGAGTACGTGCCCCTGGCCGCCGCCTCCGCCCTGCCCCGCCCCGCCCCGCCCCGCCCCGGCGTGCGCATGCGCCCCACGCCCTCGGGAGCGCGCGCCCCGCCGCGCAGCCCCGCGCCCCGCGCCCCCGGCTCCTCTACGACCTACTTGACAGTCTCCGAACCCTGTGCCCCGGCGATCCGAACCTCGCGTCCGCGTTGCCGGGCGTTCCAGCCGGTGGCGGTCCTCTTGGGGGAGAGAGTTCCCCGGGCCCCGTCCGCGTACGCGCGGGGCCGCCACCGGGGAGGGAGGGACAGACGCGGCGCAGTCGCGCGCGCTCCCGCCCCCCCCTCCCCGGGGCCTTCCCCTCCCCCTCCTCCCCGCCCGCGCGCGCGACCGCCCCGGGATCGCGCCGTCGCCGCCACCGCGCGCGCGCAGCTCCAGTCAAGGAGGAGAAGGGAAAGAAAAAAAAAAAAAAAAAAGGAAAAAAAAAAAGGGGGGGGGGGGGGGTGATGTGATAGAAAGCGGCGGCAGCTGCAGCCACGATCCGCCGCCGGACCGGGCCAGGCCGGGCGGCGGGGGGACGCGGGAGCCGGCGATCTGGGCACCAGGGCTGCCGCCATCCGGGCAGGGCCGTGTTAAAAA
>JADRCD010225086.1:0-41759 GCA_019843815.1 Montemys delectorum | reverse complement strand
AAGTGTAGAAAACAGCAGTGCTGAGAGCAATGTAGACTATGTAGGCCCAGCTCACGAGGTCTCAGAGGGGACCAACCTTAGCAACTTAGCTAGAAACCATTCTTATAATACTGACAAAGAAATATACCTGTATTTTGTCCTTGTCCTTAGAATATGTTGGACGCAAAATTGAAGAGTTGTGGATTAATATTTGCTGTCACATGATTATTAGTGATCACGCAGACTTACGATGATAAAGAGAAAACAGGGCAAAAAAGATAAATACAAAATGTACAGTTTGAGGAGAAAAAGAGTATCAGGAAATTTAATATTGGAGCCAAATCCTGTGCTCAAATGGAGTTTAGGAGAAATGGATTAAAGGGAGTGGTGTCTGGAGGCCAGACCCCACTAAGCTAAGCTTCCAATTTCTTATTCAACAGGGAAAGCAGAAAGTCAAAGCTTATGCAAATGTAATTCAGGAAAGGGAGGCAGGATCCAGTCCAAGCAGGCAGCAGACATGACCACTTTTAGTGAAGGGTTCTGACTTCAGCAAGGATACAGGAGTAAAGAAGTTGTGGAAAGGGGCTTTTTCCAAGGCCAAAGAACACAGCTGAGGCCAGGCATATAGGAGGAGTCTCCCTTCATGGAGGTTCAGAGAGGTCATTGTGTAAAGTTACAAAAGTTCAGCTTGGACGGTGTTGCAAACCCTAAATATTAGAGATGCCACAGCCATGCTGAGGAGAGTTACATGCAGGTGTGGAACCAGTACAGAAATTTGTTGCAGTCAATAAAGCTGGAAAGAGTGGGAGATGTAAAGAACCCTTTGACATCGGACGTGTTGTTATTGGGATTTGGAGTTTGCTCTGCTGGGTTTCAGTTTTGCTTTGGTCCAGTATCTCACTATACACACCCCTCCTTTTGTAATACATATTGTGCCACACAGTGTGTTGGGAATATGTAATTTGCTTTGTTTTTATTTTTTATTTTAAAGGGGGCTACAGTTAAGACATTGCCTTGAGTCTCAGCAGAGACTTTGAACTTTGGCACTTTTTAAAGTGTTGACAGTAAAGGACTAAGGACTGAATGCATTTTGCATTATGATATAGCTATGGGGATTCAAGGAGTGGAATGTGGTGGTTTGAATGAGAATAGTCCCATAGGCTCACTTACTTGAATGTTTGGTTCCCAGTTCAAAGACTGTTTAGGAAGGATTAGATGTGACCTTGTTGGAGTAGGTTATGTCACTGGGGTAGGCTTTGGGGTTTCAAAAGCTCATGCCAGCCAGGTGCATGCCTTTAATCCCAGAACTTGGGAGGCAAAGGAAGGCGAATTTCTGAGTTCAAGGCCAGCCTGGTCTACAGAGTGAGTTCCAGGACAGCCAGGGCTACACAGAGAAACCCTGTCTCAAAACTCCCCTCCCCCCAAAAAAGGCTCATGCCAGACCCAGTCTCTCTCTGACTCTTGCTTGTAGACCAGATGTAAGCTCTCAGCTACTGCTCCAAGTGCCATGCTTACCCACCTGCGGCTATGGTCTCTAACATAATAATCATGAATTCACCTATAAAAGTGTAAGCAAGCCAATTAAATGCTTTCTCTTATAAATTGCCTTGGTCATAGTATTTCTTCACAGCATAAGAGCTGTAACTAAGACACTACCTAAGGCTAGTCAACTGACAAATGGAGTACTTTCCTCCTCTTATATTCTCAAAGATATCAAATCTATAAATACCCCTTTTCTCCCCAGTAATTTTTCTTTGTCTGATATTCTTGGCACCAACAAACAAACATGCTGTCCACTGAGATGGCCCAGTAGTTAAAGTGCTTGCTGCTCTTGAGCAGTCTGCTCCAAGCACCTACATCAGGCTGCTTACAAGTGCTTGTAAATGCAGCTCCAGGGAATTCCACATCCTCTTCTAGCCTCCCAAGTGCATTGATAGAGACACATAGATACACAGAAATAAAAATAAAATCTTTTAAAAATTATCTTATAATAAGATTATTATCCAATAAAATAGATACTAATTAGTAGATATTAATATAAAGCAAGATAAGTTAATGAGGGGACAGAGATGAAAAGATTTTTTATTACTGGAAAGGGAGGCGAAATACTTTATAACAAAGAGTTATAAATTCATGGATGGGGATATAGCTTAGTTGGTAGACTACTTGCCTAAGATGCACGAGGCCCTAGGTTTAATTCCTAGTGCCACAGAAACTGGACATGCCTATTAATACCAATATTCAAGAGGTGGAGAAAGATCAAGGACATCCTGAGCTATTACATATCAAGTCTGAGGCCAGCCTAGGATGAATAAAACCCATCTTAAAAACAAAATAAAATTTAAAAGTCATTTTTTTAAAAAAAAAAAAAAAAAAAAAAAAAGAGACAAGCCGTTAATCTAAGGACTAGAGTATTTAGCTCAGTAATAAATACAAATTATTAAGAAATTAACATGGGGCTGGAGAGATGGCCTAGGTTCAGTTCCCAGTACCCACATGGTAGCTTACAACCTTTTATTTCAGGTAATCTGACTCTCCTGACCTCCAAGGGTACCACCAGGCGGCACACATGTAAAGCACATATATGTAGGCAAAACACTCACACTATAAAATACAGAAATTTAAAAAAAGAAAATGAAGAAACAAACAAATCTATAATTATACTGAATAACATAAAGTTATAACAACATCTATTTATTTTATTTATTTTTGAGACAGATTCCCATTACATAGCCCTTTGCCTCCAAAGTGTACCACTACATCTAACCTCATTTCTATTCAAATAAAGTTCTAGAAACAGGACTGGGCAATATTTTAGTGGTAAAGCATATGGTTAGCTTGTGGAGACCCTAGTTTCAATCCCCAGCACCCAAAGATGAATTGTTTTTTCTTTAAGACAGGGTTTCTCTGTGTAGTCCTGACTGTCCTGGAACTCACTCTGTAGACCAGGCTGGCCTCGAACTCAGAAATCCACCTGCCTCTGCCTCCCAAGTGCTGGGATTAAAGGTGTGCGCCACCACTGCCCAGCTCCAAAGATGAATTTTTTAAAGTTCTAAAATAGGTAAAGCTAATTTGAGTAAAGCAGTCTACAACTTCAATCAGCTTTCAGAGGATAGGTCTAAAGGGAATGCAACAAAGTTCTGCCAGCTACGCCACATACTATTACTATGTCAGAGCAACACTAACAGAATGAGCTTATCTAGCACCCAAATCTCGGCCTCCAAATATTATTCACTAAAAGAATCTAGGGCTCATTGGAAAAATGTTAATTCTAAGACTATGAAGACCTGGATTCAGATTCCAGATTCCTCAAAACAAACCAGGAGTGGTCTTACATGTACTCGTAACCTCAGAGCTGTGAGGAATGGAGTTCTCCACAGAAGATCTCTAGACTGGCAGCCAGTCTGGGAGAAAAAAGAGCTCTATGCATAGGGAGAGACCCTGCCTCAAAGGAATAAGGTGGAGAGTGATACTGGTAAAACATTCAATAAACATCCTCCATCTGCATCTGCACATGCGCATGTGCATATGGCACACACATATGTAAGCCTCCCCTTACATCCTTCTACTACAAATATAAAAAAGGCAAAAAAACATAAAGAAAAATCAGAATAAATGCTGACAAGGATATGGAGAAATTGAAATTTTGTGCCTTATTTGTAGGAATAAAAAATGGGTATAGTAGCTATAGAAAACAGTTTGACAGTTCCTTTAAAAATTACAAATAGATGCGCCTGCACATGTAACTCAGCTGGTAGGATGTTTGATCTGCACCACCATATAACTGAGGTGGGATGGCAATTACCTAATTCCAGCACACGGAACATGGAGACACAAGGATCAAAACTTCTGGGTAGCTCAGCAGCATTTGGTGAGCATGCATAAAGCCTAAAGTCTCGTTCCCTAAACTATGATGAACCAACAATCCCACCTCTGTCTGTGTAATAACCAAAATCCAAAGCTAGATTTTTGCAAAGATATTCACACAACTATATTCATTCACAATAACTGAAAGGTAGAAGCAGCCCAAAGTCTATCAACAGAGGACTGGACAAAGAATGAATGGACGGACACACAGACCCACAAAGATGAATGCTATTAATTCATCTTTAAAAGAAATTATGTTGCTGGGCAGTGGTGGCGCATGCCTTTAATCCCAGCACTTGGGAGGCAGAGGCAGGTGGATTTCTGAGTTTGAAGCCTGCCTGGTCTACAGAGTGAGTTCCAGGACAGCCAAGGCTACACACAGAGAAACCCTGTCTCGAAAAACCAAAAAAAAAAAAAAAAAAAAAAAAAAAAGGAAAAAAAAAAAAGAAATTATGTTGGGCTGGAGAGATGGCTTAGCGGTCAAGAGCACTGACTGATCTTCCAGAGGTCCTGAGTTCAATTCCCAGCAACCACATAGTAGTTCACAACCATCTGTAATGGGGATCTGATATGATTGCACTTTTATAATATATCTCAGACAAATTCTAGAAACAGAAAATAAAATGGTAGTGGCTAGAGTCTGGAAAAAATGGCTATTTAAGACACAGGGTCTTTTTTCTTTTTTCCGAGACAGGGTTTCTCTGTGTAGCCCTGGCTGTCCTGGAACTCACTTTGTAGACCAGGCTGGCCTCGAACTCAGAAATTCGCCTGCCTCTGCCTTCCAAGTACTCGGATCAAAGGCGTGCGCCACCACCACCCAGCTAAACACAGTGTTTTCATTTGGGTTTTATTGCTATGAAGAGACACCATGACCACAGCAACTCTTATAAAAGAAAACCTAATTGGGGCTGGCTTATAGTTTAGTCCATTAGAATCATGGCAGGAAGCATGGAAGGAGACAGACTGCACATAGCTTGAATATAGAACTCAAAGCCCACCCCCACAGTGACACACCTCCTCCAGCAAGGCCACACCTCCTCATGTGCTACTCATTATGGACCTATGGGGGCCAATTACAGTCTGGCCCCCAAAGACTTGTTTACTATCCATTATCATCATGGCAGGAAACATGGCAGTATGCAGACAGACTGGAGATGGAGCTGAGAGCTCTAGATCTTGATCAGCAAGCAGCAGAAGACTGTCACACTGGGCATAGCTTGAGCGCATAAGAAACCTCAACGCCCACCTCCACAGACACATACTTCTCCAACAAGGATACACCTACTCTAACAAGACCACACCTCCCAACAGTTCCACTCCCTACAGGCCAACCATGCAAACACGTGAGTCTACAGAGACAGTACCTATTCAAACCACTACACAGAGTTTCAGTTTTACAAGATAAAAAATTTCTGGAGATCTACCCATACACATAAAAATGATAATGATCAGATGCTTTTGTATACTAACATATACCTAAGGTCTTATCTAGGAAGTTGAAGCAGAGAGATCACTTGAGCCTAAGTGTCTGGCCTGGAGAGATAGCTCAGCAGTTAAGAGCACTGGCTGCTCTTCCAGAGGTCCTGAATTCAATTCCCAGCAACCACATGGTGGCTCACAATCATATGTAATGGGATCTGATACCCTCTTCTGGTGTGTCTGAAGACAGTGACTGATTTATTAAATAAAATAAATCTTAAAAAAAAAGTGTTTAAAGGAGTTGATAGTAGATTTATACAATATGCTTTTTACACATGTAGAAGTGTTAATGCATAGATAACATAAACATGATCAAAAGAAAAAGATGTGGTTATGGTAGTGACCACCTATAGTTGCAGCACTTGGGAAGTAAAGGTAGTGAGTATTTAAAGCCATCCTCAGCTACAAGAGACCCCATCTCAAAAAAAGAGACAAAAAACAAATTATATTAAGCCAAAAAAAAAAAAAAAAAAAACCCAACAAACTAACCAGGTTATAACAACAACAAAAATATGGTGGTAGTATGGACAGTTTTGTGGGAGGCAATCTCACTAAAGAATAGTGCATTCCATCCCCTTCATCTGCCTTGACCTCTCTATGCAGCTGCAGCTGACTTTCAACTCCTGATCCTCCTGCCTCCATGTCCCAGGTGTTAGGATTACAGGTATACACGACTAGTAGAACTATGTAGATCCCCAGAGTTCACTGCCCTGCCATCTCACAGTAATTGCCAACTTTCAGTTCAGCTAGAGACCCTGTGTCAAGAAAATACAGTGGAGAGTGATAAAGGAAGAAAGTGGATATCCTCCACTGGCTTCTGCATTTATGTGCACAAACTTTTATGTATGCATCACACATGGGTATTTTCAAGCTGCAGAGAAAGCATACTATACATCAGAATGCTAGTTTTAGAAAAATAACGTATGCACAAAAAATACAATTTAGGAGTCTGTGTAGTGAGGGTCCAGTAAACTAGGACCTTCTCTGTCACTTTCACTGGATTTGTTGCATTGGATCTAGTTTCATTCCTGGTGCTGTGATAAAACACTGACTAAAAGTAACTTTGTAGAGGAAAGAATTTAAATGGTTTATGATTTCAGGTCCATTACTGAGGGAAGAAGTTTGAGGCCAGCCTGGTCTACAGAGCAAGTTCCAGGACAGCAGGAGCTAGGGCTACATTGAGAAACCCTCACTAGAAAAATGAAAATAAATAACTATTTAAAAACCCATACTTTCTGTTCCTCCATTTAGCCTAGGGTAATGATTCTCTACTGTCTGTCTTTACAGATGTCCTTTCTGAACATTTAAAACAAATGGAGCCATACATTATGCTGGTTTTGCCTGCTTTCTTTTGCTTAGCATATTTTTGAGATTTCTCCACACTGTGTGACAGGTATCAGAACTTCATTCTATTGTCAGGCAATATTCCATTGAATAGCTATAGCATACTTTATCTGTTTACCAACTGCTTTATGAGTTGTTTACACTTTTGGCTATTGTAAATAACCCACTTTTAAACATTCATGTATTTCTAAATGAACATCTTCACTTATCGTGAACAGACACCTAATAAAAATGCTGGCTCATATAGCTAATTTATGTTTGTTTTCTCTTTTTTCAAAGAAAGAGGAGAAAGAGGAGAAAGAGGAACACTCCTTCATTGCTGGTGGGACTGCAAGCTGGTTAACTATTCTAGAAATCAGTTTGGCAGTTCCTCCGGAAATTGGACATAGTTTTACCAGAGGACCCAGCTATACCACTCCTGGGCATATTCCCAGAAGATGCTCCAACCATGTAATAAGGACACATGCTCCACATGTTCATAGCAGCCTTATTTTTAATAGCCAGAAACTGGAAACAACTGAGATATCCCTCAACAGAGGAATGGATACAGAATATGTGGTACATCTACACAATGGAGTACTACTCAGCTATTAAAAACAATGAATTTATGAAATTCTTGGGGAAATGAATGGACCTGGAGAATATCATCCTGAGTAAAATAACCCAATCACAAAAGAACACACATGGTATGCATTCTCTGATAAGTGGATATTCCAGAAGATCGGAATATACAAAGTACAATCCACGAGGCTGGTGAGATGGCTCAGAGGGTAAGAACACTGATTGCTCTTCCGAAGGTCATGAGTTCAAATCCCAGCAACCACATTGTGGCTCACAACCACCTGTACTGAGATCTGACACCCTCTTCTGGTGAGTCCGAAGACAGCTACAGTGTGCTTAAAATAAATAAATAATAAATAAATAAAAATAAATAAATAAATAAAAAACAAACACACAAAAACAAAGTACAATCCACAAACCACAAGAAACTCAAGAAGAAGGAAGACCAAAGTGTGGATACTTTGTTCCTTCTTAAAAGGGGGAACAAAATACCCATGGAAGGAGTTGTAGAGACTAACTATGGAGCAGAGACTAAAGGAAGGACAATTCAATGACTGCTCCATCTGGGAATCCTTCCCATATTCAATCATCAAATCTAGACACTACTGTGGATGCCAGCAAGTACTGGATGACAGGAGCCTGAGAAGCTCTGACAATACCCAACAAATACAGAAGTAAAGGCTCACAGCCATCCATTGGACTGAGTACAGGGTCCCCAATGAAGGAGCTAGAGAAAGGACCCAAGGAGCTGAAGGGTTTGCAGCCCCTTAGGATGAACAGCAATATGAACTAACTAGTACCCTCAGAGCTCCCAGGGACTAAAACACCAACCAAAGAATACACATGGTGGGACTAATGGCTCCAGTAGCATATGTATAGCAGAGGATGGGCGGAGAGGCCCTTGGCCCTGTGAAGGTTCTACGCCCCCAGTATAGGGGAATGACAGGGCTAGTAAGCAGGAGGGGGTGGGTTGGTGAGCAGGGGGAGGGGGGGGGGGAAACAGGGGTTGGTTTTAGTTTTTGTTTTTTTCTTTTTTTTGGAGGGGAACCTGGGAAAGTCGATATTGTAAATGAAAAAAAAAAAATAAAGAACTACCATAAATGGGGCTGGAGAGATGGCTCAGAGGTTAAGAGCACTAGTCTCTTCCAGAGGTCTTGAGTTCAATTCCCAGCAAACACATGGTGGCTCATAACCACCTGTAATGGGGTCTGATGTCATCTTCCGTTGTTCATGAAGATAGAGTACTTATGAACATAAAATACATTAAAAAAAAATCTTCCAAACCAAACTTGTTACATCATTTTAGATACCCACCAGCAATTCATGAATTTCCACATCCTAACCAACACCTGTTATTTTCTATCATATTTGCAGTTTTTAAAAAAGATTTATTTATTATATGTAAGTACACTGTAGCTGTCTTCAGACACACCAGAAAAGGGCATCCGATCTTATTACAGATAGTTGTGAGCCACCATGTGGTTGCTGGGATTTGAACTCAGGACCTCTGGAAGAGCGGTCAGTGCTCTTAACCACTGAGCCATCTCTCCAGCCCTATATTTGCAATTTTTAAGCTGAGATCACACATACTTATGAATTTTTGCCACACTATCTTTCCCTTACCACTTCCACAGCACGAACTTAAAACTGCCTAAAATCTCCAGGTTCAATCAATGCAGAAAGTACTTGTTACGCAATAGTCTTAACATCAAGCTGGGTTTCCTATTTTAAAGGTAAAGTTAAATACAGGGCTGCACACACAGAACCCCTCTGAAATGACATACGCACCTAGTTTCAGCTCGATTGCTGTGTTGGTGTTACACTTGTACTCAGCCAGTTTCTTCTCCACTGCACTCTTATACTCCACCAGAAATTTCTCCAAGGCTAGAAACGAAGAAAGCACAGCAAGAGAATTCTACCACCTACAATACAGAAGTCCCACTCTAAATGAGAAGCTTGGCAGTGCAAAAACGTCTTTCTCAAAGGACATCTAAAAAACGATCTCAGGAATCCTGAAGGGTATGAGACCCACAGTGTGCCCTGAACCAGGGCAGGGCAGCACTGCGCTCGCTCACAAATTGGCTGTGAGGAAGGTGGGCAGGGCCCTGGAGAGGATCAACTGGACCTGATGGGCTACATTAGCGCGACAGTGAGCAAAGGGGAACGAGGGGGAAAGGCCCCGAGGCAGACCGCGCTCCACCGGACCAAACCGCGCGCCCTGCCTCGAGCTCAAGGCCCGGTGACCCACGGGAGGCGCCGAGCGTAAGCACTGGGGGCGGGGGCGCCGAGCGCGGCCCACCGGGAGCCAGTCTCCGACCCTCAGTGCCTCGCAGAAGGGAGAGGCCTTCTGGAACCTCGGTTGGAGCTCGAAAGTTCCAGGCGGCCACTGTCACCGCCGCCTCAACGTTCTTCCCCAGAACCACCCGCCTCCTCCCCTGCCTAAACTTTTCCCGGGAACTTACCCGCCATTTCCAAGCTCTGAGCGCCCGCAGCTGAGGAAGGACAAATCAACCCGCGCGCTCCCGGGCCGGAAGTGACCACACTGACTTATGCAGTTCCCCCCGCCCATCCGCGGCGAGGCACGAACCAATGAGAGGGAGAAGTTCCAGGCGCGCGGCGGCGGAAGTGCCTCGGGAGGCGGGGCAAGCAACGTGAGAAGGCGCCCGCGGTTGCCTAGCCACCGATTGTGAGGAAACCCTCACCTCTAGTCTTCAGCGCACAAGCCGGTGCAGCTTCCTGGCCCCTAGAGACTTGCTTGGAAATTAATGTGAATTCTCAGACAGCTTAAGGCGATTTTTCCCCCCATCTTTTGGTCCGAATGCAAGTTTTTATGTGGGGTTTCATTTCGAAGTTTAAAATTTTGTGATTCTGCTTTCCCGTAACTCACTTTAAAAGGTCTCTCTGAATTTTATTCGTGTTTTGGAGCTGGGTATCCAACTCAAGAGTCATACTTATGCTAGACAAAACGCTCTGCCACTAGCCCATTATATACCTTCTTTATGCTTTCAAAATGATAAATAGTGCCATATTAAAGAACTCAGGAACCCAAGATTGAAGACTCCCGAAAGCTGTGCGTGCATAACTAATAAAAGTAAAATTTAGAAATATACCTGCTTTTGCTCTTAACTTTTCTAGACATCCACTTAGCTCACCAAAAATAGTTACTAACACTACCTCAAGCCGGGCGGTGGTGGCACACGCCTTTAATCCCAGCACTTGGGAGGCAGAGGCAGGTGGATTTCTGAGTTCGAGGCCAGCCTGGTCTACAGAGTGAGTTCCAGGACAGCCAGAGCTACACAGAGAAACCCTGTCTCGGAAAAAAAAAAAAAAAAAACTACCTCAAGTGGCTTAATTTTAGTTGGACTTGTATGAGGTCCTAGTGGCTTGAACTACATCACAGGATGCTACTCATTTTTTTGGTTTGGTTTTTTTTTTTTTTTTTTTTTTTGGTTTTTTTGTTTTGTTTTCGAGACAGGGTTTCTCTGTGTAGCCCTGGCTGTCCTGGAACGCACTCTGTAGACCAGGCTGGCCTCAAACTCAGAAATCCAACTGCCTCTGCCTCCCTAGTGCTGGAATTAAAGGCATGCGCCACCACCTCCCAGCTGATGCTACTCATTTTTAATCCTGGGCCTTGTTATTTAGTTGCTGTTGGGTTTTTTTGTTGTTGTTGTTGTTGTTGTTTTGTTTTCTCCCAAAGGATAATTTGCTATTTACCCCCACAATGGTATCTACACAAGACTCCCTGGTGTCAACACATTTGCTTTAAAATGATGCATGCTGTATCTAAAATTGATCTTTGGTATATCTGGGCTCTCTAGAAAAAAAGGAACCAATAGAATGAACATATATTAAAAGATGACTTATCACCTTGGCTTATATGATAGATACACTTGGAGAGGCCAGACAGTGGTTGTCTCACAGCAAATGCTGAAAACCTGGTGGTTCAGTCCTCAAGGATAGGAACCTCAGCCCAATCTTCCCGTGAAGACCTGAGGGATTCCTGGAGAACTGCTGGTTCTCTGCCTATGAGAAAAAGCTGGTTCTAATGTCAGCTGAGGAATCAGCAGCAGCGCCTGAGAAGGCTCAGCTGACTCCATGCAGGCTTCCAGTTGGCAGTTAAGGAGACTAGGCCTAACTCTCTGCTTCCAAGACCCGGGCAAGTCCAGGCAAGTCCAGGCTTCAGCAGCTGTTCCACCACCTGCCTGGCCTGCGGCAAGGACAGTGGGTCAGCAGCAGTTTCCAGGCCTCCCCAGCAAGTCTCCAGCCTCCACACACCGACCGTGGAATGTCAGTAGAGATGGAAGCAACAGATTACCACAGAGGTCACCTACCCTGGAATTCCCCAACGTGCTTTAAGTCAGGCCTGCAAGCTCACCTGGATGCCTCTCAGTCTTGGTAACGGGAGACCCCAACATGCTAGACTTCTGCAGAATAAAACACTCTTTGCGTTTACATGCTATTTGAGTCCAGGGTGACATTCTTAGCAAATCATGGATCCTTACACCCCAAAGGGATCGATGAACTCTCCAGGGAGAATGAAAGTTAAGGAGGCAAGTTAGCAAAGCTTTCTTTCTACCTTTTTTTTTTTTTTTTTTTTCCGAGACAGGGTTTCTCTGTGTAGCCCTGGCTGTCCTGGAACTCACTCTGTAGACCAGGCTAGCCTCGAACTCAGAAATCTGCCTGCCTCTGCCTCCCAAGTGCTGGGATTAAAGGCGTGCGCCACCACCACCCAGCTCTTTGTACCTTTTATCTGGGCCATTACCAGAAGGTACTGCCCACAATTGGGGTGGGTCTTCTACCATTAATTAAGGTAATCAAGACAATCGCCAGCAGACATGCTCACACTAATATATGTTTGTATGTGTTATATATGTCTGTGTTTTATATATATGCATATGTGTGTATATGTATGTAGTAGGCAATGCATATATGCATGCATGTATATATACATTTATATGTGTGTATTTTGTTCTATGCTATGGTGACAGTTAAAACTAATCATTACACTTAGTGAAATAGTCTAGAATTAATGTGCTCTCTAGTTTTAGAGATGAAAAAATATATAGCTATAGTGATGGATTAGGCTTAAACTCATTGCACCTGGGAGTCTGAGGCAGGCCCATCACTCATCAGTTTGAGGTCAACCTGAACTGTGATTGAGGAGAGTCTGCCGAAAGAAAAGGAAGAAGAGGAACAGGAGGAAGAGGATAAGGAACAAAGCTTATGAAAGTAGCGCACACCTATAACCTCCCCTCCCCACACACACACACCCCGAACTCGGAAGGTGGAGGCAGGAATTCAGGTTATTCTTGGCCTCTGAAACTTGAGGCCAGCTGGTCTATGTGAGATCTGTCTTTAAAAAAAAAAGAGAGAGGGGCTGGTGAGATGGCTCAGTGGATAAGAGCAGCAACTGCTGGGAGTTCAGGTCCCAGCAACCACAGGGTGGCTCACAACCACCCTTAATGAAATCTGACACCTTCTTCTGGTGCGTCTGAAGACAGCTACCATGTGCTCATTTATAATAATAAATACATTTTAGCAAGCAGGAACTGAACAAGCAGGGCCGAGCAGAGAGAGCAGGGCCAACCAGAGAAAGCAGGGTCTACTGTAGCGAACAGGGGCCAACCAAAGCAAGAAGGGTTGACCATAAACATAAAATGACCGTATACATAAAATAAAGAAATAAGTCTTAAAAAACAGACAGAGACAGAAAGATCCCTTCAATGTGAGATCAATTTGGTCTATAAAAAAAGAAAAGAAAAAAAGAGAGAGAGAGGACTGGAAAGTAAGGACGGAGCAGAGAAAGGAGTCAGCCCAAGGTAAATGGCCAAGTTCATCCTCAGTTTACTATAGTCTTTTGAAGAGCCCAATTCTCCAGATGCTCAGCCCTGGTATTTATTTGTTAGCTATCTAGAAATGCCCTTTAAGATGACAATAGAAGCCGGGCAGTGGTGGCACATGCCTTTAATCCCAGCACTTGGGAGGCAGAGGCAGGCAAATTTCTGAATTCGAGGCCAGCCTGGTCTACAGAGTGAGTTCCAGAACAGTCAGGGCCATACAGAGAAACCCTGTCTCAAAATACAAACAAAAAACAAACAAACAAAAAGATTAGAATAGGCAGCAAGAACACTGAGACCCTTCTCCTTAAACTCTTACATATAAGATTACAATCATAGTATAAGATAGGAATATGAAGTCAATGCAGCTACTGACTGATCAGAAAGGGAAACAGAACCAGTGAAGTGGGTCAGAAGGTGAAGGCACCTGCTGCCAAGCCTGACAACCTGAATTTGGTCCCCAGGACCTATACAGTGAAAGGAGAGAACCTACTCCTATAGATTGTCCTCTGAACACTCTTTATGAGTGCTGTAAAGCACACACATACACACGTGCACACACACACACACACACACACACAAATACACAAATAAATACACAATAAATAAAACACAAATAAATATAATTTTAAAAAATTGTGCCAGGTGGTGGTGGCATACGCCTTTAATCCCAGCACTTGGGAGGCAGAGGCAGGAGGATTTCTGAGTTCGAGGCCAGCCTGGTCTACAGAGTGAGTTCCAGGACAGCCAGAGCTATACAGAGAAACCCTGTCTCGAAAAAAAAAAAAATTGAGAAGGAAAAAAATATCTCAAAAAATATTTTTTCAAAATGGCAAGTTTATCATTTTCCAGACATCCTTATCTGTACATAAACAATTGTGATTCTTGTAAGAAGTATGATGAGGCGGGACAGTAGTGGTGCATGCCTTTAATCCCAGCACTTGGGAGGCAGAGGCAGGCGGATTTCTGAGTTCGAGGCCAGCCTGGTCTACAGAGTGAGTTCCAGGACAGCCAGGGCTATACAGAGAAACCCTGTCTCGAAAAACAAACAAACAAACGAAAAAGTATGATGAGCCTGTTGGAAACAGTGTGACTAGCGTTAGTATGAGGTACTGAGGAGTAGAGACTATAGTTCTAAGTGATCCTCATTGTAGAACAGTTTACCCATACTTTTTTTTTTTTTTTTTTTTTTTGAGACAGGGTTTCTCTGTTTAGCCCTGGCTGTCCTGAAACTCACTCTGTAGACCAGGCTGGCCTCGAACTCAGAAATCCGCCTGCCTCTGCCTCCCAAGTGCTGGGATTAAAGGTGTGCACCACCACTGCCCAGCTACCCATACTTTTTAAATGTCTCAGAATATGTGCGTAGATGCAGTTTATCTCAGAAACAAAAAAATATCTTCTTTCAGGAAGGTGATAATAAAAATGATCAAACATGCTGGGCATAGTAGTGCATGCCTTTACTTCCAGCGCTCAGAGGCCAAGGCAGTGGATCTCTGTGAGTTTGAGGCCAGCCCGGTCTACAGAGTGAATTCCAGGACAGCCCGGAGTTTGAAGAGAGACCCTGTGTCCCTGTGTCTCTTTCTCTCTCTATTTTTTAAAGATATACATATATATATATATATATATCTTTACATATATACATATATACATATATATCTTTATATATACATATATATGTATCTTAAAAAATTTAAAAAGCATTTTCCTTTTTTATAGTGGTGTTTCCCCTTTTGTGTATTCATATATTACCTTGTGCTAGAGAGGATTTGCGAATGTGATTGGTACAACTACAGAATGAGTTTTTATAAAAGGCCTATGCTGTTCTGCTGTGTGTGATTAAGACAGTAGAGCTATGTGGAATGTTCAGTGAGCTACGAGTCCAGTTCTACTACTGTTTCATGGTTGACCTTGTCTCTTTTACTATGCAGAAATAATAACACCTTCCCAGGCATCAAACTGAGTTGTTTGTAAAGATCAAAAAGCTACTGACATGCTGTGTACACAGGAGCTGATAACACGATAGCATGAAATCTAGTGAAAGATCTGAAAAGGGCATTTTCTTTTTGTATGTATATGTATTGTTTTTGTGAAGTGAGTATGTGTGTGTGTAGGCATGCACGTGCCCTGGCTCACATGTAGTGAGTGTGTGTTTAGGCATACATGTGCCCTGGCTCACATGTAGTAGTGATCAGAAGACAGTTGTGGATATTAGTCCTTGTTTTCTACCTTATTTTGAAATAGAGCCCCCCCATCTTTGTCTCTCTCCCCTACCCTCTCATACATACTGTGTACATCAGGTTAGCTATCTTGACCTCCCATTTCACCGTAGGAACACCGAGATTATAGGTACATGGATCATAGGTACTGCACCCTACATCCTGGGGACATGAACTCAGGTCCTTATACTTGTCAGGCAAGTACGTTTACACACCAAGAATTGCCCCAGCCCAAAGGCGCTTCTGTCTTCAGAGTAAAAGGCTCTATTACACTATAAGGAATTAACTAGCAACTATATATCTGCTACAGGCTGAGTGTATACAGACCAGTCAAATTCACTATCCTGTCTTAAAATCTGTAGAAAGAATTTTGTTGTTACTGTTCTTTGTTTTTCACGATTGGTTTTTCCTGTGTAGTCCTAGATAGGGAGGCTCTATATCAAAATAAGACTGTACTAGAACTAGCTCGGTAGACCAGGCTGGCCTCAAACTCAAAGAGATTCACCTGCCTCTACCTTCCAAGTGCTGGGATTAAAGGCATGTGCATCTGCCCAGCAGAATTTTTAAATATAATAGTATAGAATATATAGTCAGGAGAGAGTGAGTATAGACTGGAGTGACAGCCCGGTTAGTAAAGTTCTTGCATTGTAAGCATCAGGATCTGAGTTCGATCCCATAGAACCAACACACACAAAGGTCAAGCTGTAATCCCAAAGCAGGGAAGGCAGAAAGGCAGATTCCCTGGGACTCAATGCCAATCAGCCTAGCCTATCTGGGGATCTCTGGGCCAGTGAGGGACCCTATCTCCAAACCAAGGTGGACAGCAAACCCAATGTTGTCTTTTGGTATGGGAAGCTAAGGAAGTCTTGAGCAAATGTGTAAAGAACAAATGAAATTCTGAAATGTATATGTGGTGACATTGACATGGCCAATTACTTATGGCCTTGGACCCATAAGTAATTGGCAAACCCTTCTATACCTGCTATAAGACTAGCTAACCTGCCATGACTGTGCTATATACATAACAAACACACTGAGATTCTGGATTGTGTGTAGTTGAGTGAAGTTGGTGCCACTCTGTCAGAGTACACACAGCCCACCTGACCCCAGCTTTGCTGTATTTGTGTTTGTCCTTTCTTCATTCTCTTCATGTCCCTAGTCTGGTTTCTAGGACCAAGGCATGCTGGATGCAGCATTTTGGCCCTCACCCTCAGTACATAGCCACACATGGGCACCCACACATGCACCTGTACACACACACACACACACACACACACACACACACACACTACAAAAAACGCTGAAGTTGGAAATAGAATAGGGTAGGGTAGATGATTTCACATCGGGTGGGCCAGAAGAAGCTTCACTGCATTGCTCAAAGACCTGTTCTATAAAATACCTGCAATATCAACATTTATATGGATGGATTCCCTGCAAACTGCAATGATTGCTAATGATGGGAAAAGTCAAACATCATATTCAATTTCTGATGGAAAGGGGAGGAATTGAGGGAACACTATCTAGTCTGCCTCATTGAAATACTAGAGTGTTAATTTTTGAAAAACCGTGAACAGCAACAACAAAACCCCAAACACCACAATTTATATGTTCACAGAGGGTAGCCAAGAATTCCTCATCCAATATAGGTTTACAAAAAGCAGTCATCAACTGAACTTACTTAAACATTAAATAAATAAATAGCAGAAAGGAGTAAAATAGTAGATTTGCTTAGCTATCTGTACTGGCTGGTTTTGTGTGTCAACTTGACACAGGCTGGAGTTATCACAGAGAAGGGAGTTTCAGTTGGGGAAGTGCCTCCATGAGATCCAGCTATGGGGCTGGGTGATCAATTAGTAATCAAGGGGGTAGGGCCCCTTGTGGGTGGTGCCATCTCTGGGCTGGAAGTCTTGGGTTCTATAAGAGAGCAGGCTGAGCAAGCCAGGAGAAGCAAGCCAGCAAAGAACATCTATCCATGGCCTCTGCATCAGCTCCTGCTTCCTGACCTGCTTGAGTTCCAGTCCTGACTTCCTTTGGTGATAACAGCAATGTGGAAGTAAGCTGAATAAACCCTTTCCTCCCCAACTTGCTTCTTAGTCATGATGTTTGTGCAGGAATAGAAACCCTGACTAAGACACTATCTAGTCAGTGCTGACCTCATATGAAACTGTGATTCAGAGATAACTCAATTATCTAGAATCTGCTTTGTCTAAAATATTCATATTAGTGTGTACACTTATACTTGCCATGAATATATGATTTCACTTTCTGATTCATTAACATATAATAAACTATGTGTAGCCTTTGCTTTTCTGTGGTCAGGTTATTAAGAAATGGGAGCTAGATAGAGGTAGAACTCAGAAGTCTTTCTTTTCTTTCCTGGAGATGCTGCCTCTGCTCTGTACTGAACACATGTACCCCTTCTGTAGATTTCACAGTTTTCCAGTTTTAAAAGTTATTTAAACCTCCTCCATTGTTTTTTGTTTGTTGTTTGTTTGTTTTTTGTTTTATGGGTTGGGAGGGGGGTTCAAGACAGGATTTCTCTGTTGTAGCTTTGGCTGTCCAGGAACTCACTCTATAGACCAGGCTAGCCTTGAACTCAGAAATCCACACTTGCCTCTGCTTCCCAAGTGCTGGGATTAAAGGCGTGTGCCACCACTGCCCGGCTGAAACATTCCCCATTGTTAAGAGCACTGGCTGCTCTTGCAGAGACCCTGGTTCAATTCACAGCACCCACATGGTGGTTCACAATCATCAGTAACTCTATTCCCATGGGATCCCATGCCCTCTTCTGGTCTTTACAGGCAGGCAAAACACTTATATACATAAAATAAAAAAAAAAGAAAAAACAAAGAAAGAGCAAGCTTGTATTGGGTGGGAAGAAGGCATGGAGGTACTGAAGCAAGACTACAGGCTGGTGACGGAGGCTGCAGACCCATCCCTGTGCTTGCACTGTTCTTACAACAGAAACAAGGAGTGGCTGAGTGCAAGCCAGCTGTTAACAATTGCTTTCCAACCCCACATGCTCAAAACCCATGAAGCAGAGGCAGATCTCTGTGAGGTCAAGGCCAGCCATGTCTACACAGTGAATTCCAGGACAGCCAGAGCTATAGAATGTGCTGGATAGTTTTATAATTCAACTTGACACAAACTAGAGTCATCTGGGAGGAGGGAAGCTCAAGAAGACTTCATAAGATCTGGTTGTAGGCAGGCCTATAAGATGCTTTCTTAATTAGTGAACAATGGGGGAGGGCCTAGCATATTGTGAGTGCTGGCAAACCCAGGGCTAGTGGTCCTGGGTTTTATAAGAAATCAGGCTGAGCAAGCCATAGAGAGCAAACCAGTAAGCAGCACCCCTCTACAGCCTCTGCATCAGCTCCTGTTTCCAGGTTCCTGCCCTGCTTGAGTTCCTATCCTGACTTCCTTTAATGATGAACAGTGATGTGGAAGTTCAAGCCAGATAAACCCTTTCCTCCCCGAGTTGCTTTGGTCATAGTGTTTGATTGCAACAACAGAAATTCTGAGATAGTGAAACTTTGCCTCAAACAAAACAAACAAAAACATTTGCTTTCTAGTACATTCTCCTTGGCTTTGCTGTTAAATGAACCAACCAATGAACAAAATGCAAACAAATGGAAAAGGACTTTGAAGACCTGCCCAGGTATTTCTTTGAACCACAGTCCCCTCTCCCTCTCCCTCTCTGCTATGCTGTCACAATTGGTGGCTTCCTTTGACAGACCTCATAAGTCCACACTGCTATGTGGTCACAGGGCTCTCAAGGAAAGAATCATCACTTCCCTGAGGAAGGTCCTTTTCTTTTCTTCTTCTTCTTTTTTTTTAGATTAATTTATTTATTTTATGTGTATGAGTACACTGTAGCTGTACAGATGGCCGTGAGCCATCATGTGGCTGCTGGGAATTGAACTTGCTCTGGGGTAATATACTGTAGCTATCTTCAGACAGCACCAGAAGAGGGCGCCAGATCTCATTACAGGTGGTTGTGAGCCACCATGTGGTTACTGGGATCCGAACTCAGGACCTTCAGAAGAGCAGTCAGTGCCCTTACCCGCTGAGCCATCTCGCCAGCCCCTCATTTCCCTTTTCTATGTATTGATTTTCTTCCTACCTATCAGTTCTTCTGTTCTTCTAGAGATCTTGAGTTCAATTCCCAGCAACCACATGGTGGCTTACAACCATCTATATAGGATTCTGTTCTGGTGCTCAGGCATATCTGCAGACAAAGCATTCATATAAATAAACAAATACGGCCTTTAAAAAAAAAAGTGTAAAAGGACCAGTTGTATCGGTGCATGCCTTTAATTCCAGCACTTGAGAGGCAGAGGCAGGCAGATATCTATGAGCCTGGTTTACACAGTAAATTCTAGGCCTGCTGGTCTCAAAAGCAAAACAAACCTTACTCGGGAAGCTTAGGGAAATGGCTCAGCAGTTAAGAGAGCTTAATGTTCTTGCAGAGGACCTAAGTTCACCTCCCAGCACCCACATCCAATGGCTTACAACCACCTCTAAGTCTAACTCCAGGACCATCTTCGGGCTTCCAAGGACTACTGTGTATACACAAACACACAGGCACACATACACATACCTAAAAATATAACATTAAAAAACATATTTGACACAGGCTCTCACTATGTTGCTTTGGTTAGCCTGGAACTCAGAGATACACCATTCTCTGTCACTCAAGTGCAGGGATTAAAGCTGTACATCACCAAGCCTAGCTTAATAGAAACCTAAAAAAAGAAAGAAGGAAAACAAAACTTGTGATTGTGATGGTTTGAATGTGCTTGGCGATGGGAAGTGCTACTATTAGGAGGTGTGCCTTGTTGGAGGAAGTGTGTCACTGTGTAGGAGGGCTTTGAGGGCTCCCAGTGCTCAAGCTCCACTCATTACGAAAGAGTCAGCTTTCTCCTAGCTGCCTTTGGATCAAGCTGTAGAACTCTCAGCTTCTCCAACACCGTGTCTGCCTGGATGCTGCCATGCTTCCTGCCATGAGGATAATGGACTGGACCTCTGAACCTGTAAGTCAGCCCGAGTTAAATGTTGTTCCTTATAAGAGTTGCCTTGGGCCAGGCGGTGGTGGTGCATGCCTTTAATCCCAGCACTTGGGAGGCAGAGGCAGGAGGATTTCTGAGTTTGAGGCCAGCCTGGTCTACAGAGTGAGTTCCAGGACAGCCAGGGCTATACAGAGAAACCCTGTCCCAGGGGAAAAAAGTTGCCTTGGTTATGGTGTCTCTTTACAACAACAACAACAACAACAACAACAACAACAACAACAACAAAATCCCCTAATCTAAGACTCAGATAATGCTGCAATGAAGGGTCAGGATGAGGATTTCCATTCCACCAAGTTCCCAAGCCACAGTCTGCACAATGTGCTCTGACTTCTGACTTTCCTGCTTTACTTTCACTCACAGTGACAGCAGAGCAGGAAGGAGCAAGCAACTATAACCGGTTCTCTGGAGCATCTTTTTCAAGCATCTAGAGTGAGGGATAAAACTCAGAACTCTGTGACTCTGCAACTTCAGGATGTGCCGCACGCCAGTTTGAGCCTTCTTGAAGGAGAAGCAGGTTGTATTAGACTCAGGCAATAACTCTTTTTGAGCATAATTGTGTGAGTTGAGATTCCCCCAGATCACAGGCATGTCATGGGACATTTGGTGGAGGGTTTGTCCCCAACCTTAATTCTTGTTTACTTCATTTTCATGTACTTTTCCTTATACAGTGTCATTGCCCTAAGATGGAATCATATTGTCAGGACAACTAGAAACAGAGAGCAGCTTAGACTGAGACCTTAAATTCCAGTTAAGTTTGTCCTTTGTTCTCAGCTTGCCTTCTTTCTATTTAAAAGAACATTAACCACTCCACAGACCTGTCCACTTCTCTCCCTTAACCTGCAGGTGCATCTGCTGATCTTCACCTGCTTCACACTGCTTCTCCAGAACATTCTAATCTCAATATGATCCTGATCAGAACAATTTGTTTTCCCTTGTTCGTTGTCTTCTTTTCTTCTTCTCTTTCGCCTTCTCCTTCTTCTTCTTTGTGTGTGTGTATGTGTTGAAGTCCCACTGCCTCAGACTGGCCTTGGCCTTAAACTCGTAATCTTTTTAGTTCAGTTTTCAGAAAGTTAAGATTACACGTACATGCTGTATACCTTGCTTGATAGGGATTATATTGTTGTTCCAACATTTGTTTGTTTGTTTTTTATACAGGGTCTCATAGTACTCAGGCTGACCTTAAACTCCTGATCCTCCCCCTCCTACTTCCCAAGTACTGGGATTACAGGCATATACCACAACACTGGACTTATTCATTCTTCTAGTGTCATACTGAAGAAAGAGTTTCTGGTCCTGTGAGATGGCTCAGCAGATAAAGGGGCTTGTTGCCAAACTCAACAACCTGAGTTGGATCCCTAGGATTCATGTAGTGGAAGGAGACAACTCCTGCAGGTTGTCCTCTAACTTCCACATAAACTTAGACACACACACACACACACACACACACACATGTAATAATTTTTTCACAAAGAATTCTTTGTGTCATACTTATTCCTATTTCCTTTTCTCAAAGTTTGCCCCACCACCCATGTGTAGATGTGTGTGTGTGTGTGTGTGTGTGTGTGTGTGTGTGTGTACACTTACACTGGTTAGTTTTTGTCAATTTGACACCAATTAAAGATACCTGGGAAGATGGACCCTTAATTAAGGACTTGCTTCCATTAGATTGGCCTGTCAGCTTGTCTTGGGCATTTTCTTCATTTTTAATTGCCAGAGGAAGGCCCTGCCCACTGTGGGTGGTGCCACCCCTGGGTTGTATGAAAAAGATAGCTGACCTGGAGCGTGAATGCAAACCAGTAAGCAGGAGTCCTCTGTGCTCTCTGAGTCATGGCAGTTATCTCTCAACAGAGAAGCAAAGTAAAGCACCACCTCTCTCTTTCTGGTAAACTTTCGGGTTTCCCAGTACAAACTTCTTACTCAAAGGAGTTGGTTTCATCTTATCATCTTTTTCCTGGCTGAGCAATCCAAGGTCACAATGCCCCTTTGCAGAATCTTGCCCGAGTTTCTTGCTCTAGAATTACACCCTGGGTACAGTCCAACAAGAGAGCTCCAATTTAGCCTTCAGACAACACGCCTGGTTCCTCCTGAGGTTATGCAAGTAAGATTCTACAAGCTTTTCGGTTTTCCTGTGGGTCATGATTAGACTAAACACATACAGTTACCCAAACATTCCCACTGCCCAGAAGTGTACAATTATTGTCTGAATTGGTAGTAAGGAAAACACCTCCCCCCTGTGCAATATAATCTTCACAGATTCCCCTGTCCACAAAGGGGTGTGTTGCTTGCCAGGTAGTTACAGTTTTATTTCCCCTCCCTTCCAGCAGAGTGAGAGATCTGTCAGTGTTAAGAAATAGACCTCTTGCTGGAGAGATGGCTCAGTGGTTAAGAGCACTGACTGCTCTTCTGAAAGTCTGGAGTTCAAATCCCAGCAAACACATGGTGGCTCACAACTATCTGTAATGAGGTCTGACACCCTCTTCTGGTGTGTCTGAAGACAGCATATAATAATTAATAATTTTTTTTAAAAAAAAAGCTAGCTCTCAGAGCTCTGTGGTTAAGAGCACACGCTACTCTTGCAGAGGACCTGAGTTCGCTTACTAGCACCCACAGTAAGCATCACAACTTCCTGAGTCCTCCAGCTTCAGGGACTTCAGTGACCTCTATTGTACTTAAAGGACACCTGCATGCATACATACCCCTCCCCCATATACATAATTAAGGGATAAATATCTAAAAAAAGAAATAGGTCTCATGATTATTTCCAGCTAAGTAGCAGGAGTACATTATGGCTGGTCACATACAGACTTGACATGATTTCCCAAGATGCTATTATGAAATTCCAAGTTGGAAAAGTGGAACAAGTATTTCAGTAAACTCCTATTTGCTCCATCATTCAGATATGCCTCATCTCTTTCTCTCTATTCATTCATAAATATTCCTCATGTGTTTGATGCATTTCAAAATAAATTTAAGCCAGATGTGGTGGTGCACACCTTCAATCTCATCACTTGGGAGGTAGAAGCATGTATATCTCTATAAGTTTGAGACTAGCCTTGTCTATATAGTGTGTTCCATGTCAGCCAATATAAATGAGACCATATCTCATTACATAAATAAGTGTAAGATACAATACTTGACAGAATTGCTATGTTATAATTTAACATTTATTCATTTTTTTCTCTTGAAAACTTTATGCACATCTGTAACGATGTGTATAAGGCTTAAGTACATATTCTGTTAGCTTTGACAAATGTATCCAAACCCTAGCATAGTATAGACTGCTATCATCACTCCAGATACATCCTTCATGCCACTTCCCTGTCAAGTCCTCTCTGCTGGCAATCGCAGTTCTGAATTGCTTTCCCTCCATACTTTAGTTCTGATTGTCTTAGAGCCTTACATAAATGACATTATCCGGTGTTAGCTCTTTTGTATGCTGTGATTCCATGTAAAGCATTTACTACCACCTGACACAATGGTTTAACCTCATCCATGTTGTCATGTGTATCAAAAATCTGCTTCCCTTTAAAATGTTTAGAATAATCTTCCATTCTGCAAATGTACCATAATTGGACATTTGGGCTATTCCAGTTGTTGGTGATTATAAACATTCTTGTATAGCTCTTTTTATGTATTTATTTTTAGAGATTTATTTATTTTATATATATGAGTACATTGTTGCTGTCTTCAGACACACCAGAAAAGGGTGTTGGATTCCCATTACAGATGGTTGTGAGCCACCATATGGTCACTGAGAATTGAACTCAGGACCTCTAGAAGAGCAGTCAGTGCTCTTAACCACTGAACCATTTCTCTAGCCCCTTCTTTTTATTTTATTTTTTTAAGATTTATTTATTTTTATGTATGTTGAGTACATAAAAGAGTTGCTCTCTTCAGGCACCCCGGAAGAGTTCATCAGATCCCATTATAGATGGTTGTGAGCCACCATGTATGTGGTTGCTGGGAACTGAACTCAGGACCTCTGGAAGAGCAATCAGTGCTCTTAACCTCTGAGTCATCTCTCCAGCCCTTTTGTTCAGGTTTTTTTTTTCCTTTTTAGTTAATTTTTTGAGATAGGACCTCACTGTACAGCTCATGCTGCCTTTGGATTCACTATACAACCCAGGGTGACCTTAAACTCAGTGTCTTCCTGGTTCAGACTTCAAAGTGCTAGGGTTAGTCATGCATGAACCACCATCTCTGGCAGGTACAGGACATATATTTTTATTTTTCTTGATTAAATATAGAGAGATAAAATTAGCAAACCATAGAGTAAGTGCAGGTTTAGTTGTGTTTCATTGTTTTGTTTTGGTTTGGTTTTTTTGGTTTTTCAAGACAGGTTTTTCTCTGTATAGCTCTGGCTGTCCTGGAATTCACTCTATATACCATGCTGGCCTCAAACTCACAGAGATCCTCCTGCCTCTGCCTCCCAAGCTCTCAAGTGCTGGGATTAAATGTGTGCACCATCACCCCATGGCTAGTCTTTTTCTTTCTTTTTTCTTTTTAGTGAAGATTTTATTATTTATTTTTGTGGGTATGGGTTTTTTGCCTATATATATATATATGTCTGTGTACCATGTACATGACTGCTATGTAGGGAGGCCAGAAAAGGGTGTTGGATCTTCTAGAACGGGAGTTACAGGTGGCTATGAACTACCCTGTGAGTGCTAGAAATCCAACCCAGGCCCTCTGGAAGAGCTGCCAGTGTTCCTAACCACTGAGTCATCTCTCTGGCCCACACACAATTTTTAAAATGAGACTTTTTCTTTAGCTTGGATCAGTTCCAAACCATCTTCTACATTGGTCTCTTGGAAGAAGAGAGTAAAAACAGCATCTGAGTAAATTTGGAGAAGTAGGAGGGCAGGCGGAAGAAGGATTTGGCAGGATGCCGTTCTATCAGCTAGGCATTTCTTTCCTTACACTGAGAACATTTACCCCACTACTTTCATCTCTAATCCAGACCCTAGCACATGCTCATCCTGCGTGCTGTCACAGAGCAACATTCTAGCCCTACCCCATTATTACCTAAAGCTGTCTTCCCATTTGATACCTGATGAAAAGTTTTTAAAAAATATTTTACTTTAAATTATGGTGTCTTGTGTGTGTGTGTGTGTGTGTGTGTGTGTGTGTGTGTATGGCACACACACAAATCTTAAAATCTATGTAATATTTTTTTGTTTTGTTTTGTTTTTGTTTTTGTTTTGTTTTGTTTTGTTTTCTCGAGACAGGGTTTCTCTGTGTATCCCTGGCTGTCCTGGAACTCACTCTGTAGACCAGGCTGGCCTCAAACTCAGAAATCCACCTGTCTCTGCCTCCCAAGTGCTAGGATTAAAGGTGTGCACCTCCACTGCCCGGCTAAAATCTATGTAATATTTATGACTTAAAAGAAAAACTTCTAGCGGGGTGGCAGTGGAACATATCTTTAATCCCAGCACTTAGGAGGCCGATGCAGGCAAATCTCTCAGTGTGAAGCCAGCCTGGTCTACAGAGGGAGTTCCTGGATAGCTAGGACTACACAGAAAATCCCTATCTTGAAAAAACAAAATAATAAAATAAAATAATAAAATAAAATAAAAAGTAAAAAGAAAGAAAAGAAAAACTTCTAAGTCACTGTAATTGGGACAGAAGAGATAGCTCAGCAGTTAAGAGGAGTCGTTTCTCTGGCTGAGGACCCAGGTTGATTTCTCACACCCACCTAGCTGCTCACATCTGCCTGTAACTCCAGTTCCAGGGAATCTATTGCCCTCTTCTGATCTCTATAGGTCTCTGAATGAATGTGGTGCACACACACTTCTAACAGGGCTGCTACATGCTGGGTGTTTAGCAGTTTAGGAGGGGTACTAGACAGGACATAAGGACAGTTGATGCCCTCCACAGAACTGCTATGATTTGTCAAACAGGAGAATGGGTACAGCTAGATTATTTGTATATTTTGGGAATTCGACCAGAAGTGGGATCTAGATTATACATACACACTTTTAATTATGCATATACATTTTTAATTAAATATAAAATTTAACACCTTTAGGAATCTTTGTACTGGTTTCAATATGATTCCACTAAATTCCAAGAATTTCCTCATCTCTACACCCTTGCTGGTACTTGGTATCGTTTTTTTTCTTTTCTTGATAACAATCTTTGACGGGAGGGGGGATGGGGGTGGCTGGGGGGTTGGGAAGGGTGACAGGTGACAGTATTTGCCCTTTCTCTGGTGAAAAGCTATCTTGAGCTCCTTTTTTGGGCACCTATTGACCATTTTTATATCATTTTTAGAGCAATGTCTATTCAGGTGTTTCATTCACGGATTGGAAGATATTTACTGCTGTGTTGTATAAGTTTTCTCACTATGAATCTCGGATGTTAATAATTTAAAAATATTTTTCCCAACCTGCAGGCTGCCCTCTTTATTTTGCTCTTCACTTTGCTGCTCAGAAGCACTTTAGTTTAATGTAGTCTCACGTGTAACCTGAGCTTTGGCTTTGGTGTGATTGTTGAGAAATTACTGCCAAAGGCAATGTCGGTGAGCTCCCCACTCCGTGCATTTTCTTCTGGGAGTTTTATGGCTGTAGGTCTTATGTTTCCCCTTTGAAAAAACATTTTGAGGGAGTTTCTGTGCATGACAAAAGATAAAGGCCCAGCGGTCACTCACAAATGGGAACCTGGCTTTCCATCACTCCTTACCCCCTCCCCCCATCACTTCTTAACCTCTTCACCTCCATTTTTTTTTTTTTAAATTTAAATTTAAAGGAGTATGTCTCATGTGAGAAAGAAGATAGGGGCTGGAGAGACCGCTCAGCGGTTAAGAGCACTGACTGCTCTTCCAGAGGTCCCGAGTTCAAATCCCAGCAACCACATGGTGGCTCACAACCACCTGTAATGGGATCCGACGCCCTCTTCTGGTGTGTCTGAAGACAGCTACAGGGTACTCACATACATAAAATAAATAAATGAAATCTCTAAAAAAAGAAAGAAAATAGTAGATGGATGTAATTGTGCTCCTCTTAATAGGGAGGCAAATGGGCCTCTGTGAGTCTGAGGGCGCCCTGGAGCAAGGTCCACAGAGCAAGTTCCAGGACAGCCAGGGCTACATAGAGAAACCCTGTCTCAAAACAAACAAACATATAAAACCTAACCAACTAAACAACACCAAAAAACCCCACATATGGTTGGGGTTCTGGATAAACACAATATCTAAGCATCTGGCTTTTACTGGGCTCTATATTTTCAAATAACACATATTTATGGATAGATGCAAGTATTCATGGCATGTATATGACTTTATGAATTAAGTAAGTTTAAATTTAATACTATGACAAGAGCCAATCAAATCTCATCACTTGCTTCCCACTCACAAAACCCATGTCAAGGTGTATTAATGATCAGTTTTAAACAAGTAAACCATGTTTCTTTTAAAAAGGCTTATACCCTTGCCTGGTCTCAAAGATATTAGAAAGTGAGCACACAAAGTCTGTAACTAGTGGGTAGGAATAGAGGCAATATACTACTACAGGAGACATCATCGGCTTGTTTCAGATTCTCTTGTAATAACCAGGGGATAATCAAATACTGCAACATTTAAGTATAACTGAGCCAAGTGGTTATCTACAATATATAGGATAGCTATTTAGTTTTATAACTTAAAATGGTCTATGATAATGGTGGCAAAGAAGGTCCTTACAGTAAGTAAACTGCTTATACACATACTTCATATGCATATATGCATATTTATATACACACTTTACAAATAGAACCATGTCTAGCACATGGAGGATTTTAGAAAATATTTGGGTGAATATCAATATGTGACCTAATAGGATCTTTCCCCTCCTTTTTAACAATTTTTAATTTTATTCACTAGAGTGTACATTCACACCTGCTTAGCTGAAATGTGGAAAACAGGAGTTGGTTATCTTTCTACCTTTAATAAGTTCTGAGGGTCCTCAGCAGAGCTATCACCTCGGATCTCCTCTTTTGCCCCTTTCTTCCTCCTTTCCCCTTTCTTATTTCTTCTCTTTTCTTTTAGTTTTTCTTTTCTTTGAAGACACGTCTTATGCATCCTAGGCTGGCTTCTAACTCTTATGCAGCTGAGGATGATATTCTAATCGACCTGCCTCTCTTTCCCAAGTGTGGAGATTACTTTCGGATACTACTATGCCAAGATAGAATTATGTACTACTGAGGCTAGAACCCGGGACTTCCTGCATGTTAGTCAGGCACTCTACCAACTTAAGCTACTTGCCCGACCCTCACATATCTTAATGACAAGACTCAATTTTAGAGACACTATTTTGGCTTAAGGCAGAGCTGGGAACTCACTGAAGAATTGTTTCCTGTAGAAGTGAGAGTCAGCATAGCAAGTACCAGCTCCAAGATAAATAAAGTTGTTTTCTATATACATTGCACAAAGGATTTGGATGGTTAAGAAAGTGAAGCAAATCTATTAATAAACTATTAGGGATATCCCAAGGAATGTCAATTCAGGAGCGTGTTTCTGAAGTTATGTTTACTTAGGTTTTCCCTTAAAATTTTAACTAGGTATTCCTAATCATTCTTCTTGTCAGTATTTGTCACTGGTTGTCATAAACTCATTATTAATGGGACAAGCTCTCATATGCTTCCAACCTTGCTCAATACAGGCCCCAAGAGTTCCTTTAAGCCCCAAGAGGGAACCGACTTTGGCTGAAGCCGGCGCCCAAAGCCACACCCACTGCCAGGCCTTGGGACTTGGGGCTGGCCCAGAGGAGCCTCTGCTCACGCTGCGCGTTGGAATCCAGCGGCGGGAGCTCCGGTGTCCCCCGCAAGAGGCGCGACAGCCCCGCCAACCCGCAGATGGATCAACCGAAGCCTCTCGGTGCGCACCGCCGACGCACTCTAGCTCATTTGCATATAGACGGGCGCGGCGCTGCGACAGGAGGGAGCGCGGGCGCGGCCCCGGGCCGTGGCGCGCGCGCGCCCTGACAGCTCGGCCCAGCTCGCTCACTCGCTCGTTCCCGGCTTCCGAGCACAGCATGGCGGTCAAGGTGACTCCAACTCTCTGCTGCTGCTTTTATTGCATAAGAGACGTTCCAAGGGCCCCCGAGTGCAGCCCCCCGCCTCTTTCCGTTGCTTTCTTTGCCTGGTTCTTAACCAGTGCGTCCCGGGGCTGTAGATTGCGGGTGGAGAGCTGTGCTAGGCTTGGACCGGAGCGAAGAGGATGCCCGGCTGGGGGAGGGGAAGGAGGAGGGATCGTGAGTTGGAGGGGCTCCTGAGGACCATGGTCGGGAGGAGGAAAAGAGTAGTGTTTTGTCCTAGGTATATGGGATTGCGAGCACAGAGTTGGAGAGCATCAGAAGGGGACTGAGAGCCAGCGGGCAGGAAAGCCGGGGATACCCAGGGCATCCGTGGTGGGGGAGGGGGTGGGTGTTGTCATTTGGGGCCTCAGCACAGCCCAGGGCACCGGTTGACATTTGTCTGGCAGGTTGCCGAATGTCGAAAGTATCCTTATTGTGGCAGCTCTCAAGGTTTAGGTCGGATGGAGAAAGGGTCGCCAAGATGACGATGTACTGTTTCTGCCTTTCACAAGAAAGGCTGCTAGGCCCGGCTATTAATTTGGCTGTTTTACATCTCCTGTTGCTCCACTCTTAAGGCTTTCTGAATTTGTAGCTTGGTGGTTGCTACTGTATTGCTAGTAGATGTGGAATAAAGTAAACGATTACATTGGTTTCCCTTTCCAGTTCACAGGAAGTACCATCTGTAATTTGCTCTATCTTGCATTATTCACACCCTTTTCTCCCAGCCCTTAGCCGTAGATCTCCGGTTTGACAGGTGTTATCAGAAATTAAGCTTTGGGGTTGTTTTTAGACTAAATGCCCTTATAAAAGATAAACGTGTTGTTAGCAGATGTAAACTATAATCTAAAGAGATTGTGTGGTTTCTAGCTAAGCATTAACCAGTCGTCCCCCTCCATCTCCCCATAGGTGCACACAACCAAACGAGGTGATCCTCATGAGCTGAGAAACATATTCCTACAGGTAAGTTAAAGAATTTTGCATTAAGGAAAGAATGGAAAGAACATAATCGTTATCCCTCTTCAAGCTCTAACTTTGAGAAAAGTTCGTCTCACAAATATGAGTGGAGGATGTCGTTTGTACCTGCTTTGTTTGTTTTGTTTTGTTTTTCGAGATAGATTTTCCTTGTATAGCTCTGGCCATCCTGGAACTTGCTCTGTAGAACAGGCTGGTCTGGAACTCAGAGATTTGCCTGCCTCTGCCTTCCGAGGTCTGTGATTGGCTCAACACCCGGCTGTTTGTACTCTTAGTAAGAACCGATTGAAAGATTTTCTTTCTATTGGGGATTGATACGAGGTTTATCTGGAGTTGCTCTTTCTGTTTGCCTGACTTAGGATGACTTATAAAGTTTTCCTCCTCATAAATGTCTATGTCATTTGTTGCACAGATAATATTATGTGGCTATATTTGTAGTTGCGCTTTCCCCTCTCACTTATTGCAACCGAAGGTGGGGGTGGGGCTGGGGGTTGATTGATACATGTTTGCTTTAGATTCTTTTGAAAAGAGGCTGGTGAGGTGGCTCAATGGATAAAGGTGCTTTACTCAGAACCCATATAAATACTGAAAGAGAGGACTAACTACATAAAGTTGTCCTCTGACTTTCATATGTATGTACATGTGTACCAGTGCTCACATACCCGCTCCTTATAACGATAATTTATTAAAAAAAAAAAACAAAAACAAAAACAAAGGAAAGGGAAGGGAAGGAAAAGGGCGGGAGAGATGGCTCAGCAGTTACGAGCACTGTTTGTTCTAGAAGGCCTGGGTTGGATTCCCGGCACCCATATGGCAGCACTCAACCATCTGCAACTCCACTTCCAAGGAATCTGACATCTTCTGGCCTCTGAGGACACCACATCACATGCATGTGGTGCATAGACATACACATATTAAAAAAAGGAAAGAATTGTAAGGATTGGCCTTAAAATACCTTACTTATGTTAAGCTTTTAGAATGGGTCACCTGACTATGCCTAGTTTTTTTTGCCTTTGCTTTCTTAAATTCCTAAGGTGTTTTACTAAAAATTGTGATTTTCTTGGAAGAGCTGTTTTTGAGAATCTCGTATTCTGGATATGGACTCTCTGTAGACTATTAACCTCAGGCAGACTCCTTCTGGGTATTATTTTCCACTGTAAAATGAAAGGTGACCTTCAAGGTTCCTTTCCATTTCAAAAGTCTATGATTCTATATTAGGAACAGATTCTAGCGTCTGCTAATGAGCCTAAGCTGGGTGGCACTTTCATCTGAGACAGGTAGTTCCCTTAGGCCTGGTGGGGAGGAGGCTGCATAGGTGACCACACACAGTGTAGTTTATGAAAAACAGGGCTGTAGATCAGGGATAAAGCATTTCCCTATCTTGTTTTGGCCCTGGATTTGAGTGTGAGCACCAAAAGAAAACAAAAAAGAATTTAAAAAATGAGAGTTATTTTTAATTTTTATGTTTTTGACTAAGGCTTTCTGTGTAGCACAGCCTTTCTTTCTTTCTTTCTTTCTTTATGTCTTTATTGAAGACAGGGTATCACCATGTAACTCAGACTAGCCTGGAACTATTAAACCAGGCTGACCTCAACCTTACAGAGATCTGCCAGGAGTATCCTTGAACTTGTCTGATCTGTCTCAAGCCTCCTGAGTGCTGGGTTTGTAAGTCTGTATAACCGTGCATCCTAGGAGCCTTAAGTTTTACAAAGTGTATTAGAAGGATCCTTTCTAGAACAAAACTAATTATAATAGAGCTGTACCATTTGTGTGTTAAGACCTTTGTTCCTCACAAATGTTCTTTGGGGTTCACAAAAATACATTAGTATAAGCCCTGTTACATGATTAGGGTCGGTTGTTTTGTGGTGAGTTTGTGTAATATAGCTAATTTTATTTTCTGGGGGGACACAAAAAAAAAAATCAGTTGAGATGCTCTATGATGTAATGAAAAGAGCCCTGTTCCAGGTATCAGGAGGATGTGTCCCTCTTTGAAAGTTCAAGGATACCCCCAATGGAGACTAGACTGGCTATGAACTCACAGAGATCTAGATGCCTTTGCCTTCCAAATGATTGGATTAAAGATGTGTATCACCACAGCTGACTTTTTTTTTCCTTAAGGAATCTGGGTTTAATTCCCAGGCCTCTATCTCTATAGCTCCTTATCCTTAGGCTAATTATTGAGACTTTCCGGGTTTTATATTCTCACGTGGGATCCTGTAAAACTTAAGGAAATGGAAACTGATGTCTTTTCTAGTTTTAGAAATTCTATACAGAAAAGAAAATGTGACTCATTATTCATTTGTTACTGGTTTGTGTGTATTGTTGTTTGGGGTGGGTAGTGATTGTCGGAGCTTGGAGAGCTCATAACTATGCTATTTTAGCTTTTCATATGCTTTTTGCATATTACAGTATTTTTGCATATTATTATTATGATGATGATGATGATGATGATGATGATGATGATGATGATGTGGTGCTGGGAAATCAAACTCATCATATTCTACCACTGAGTGATACCCTTACTTCTTTAAATATTATTTTGATATTGTCTATATTTTATTTTTGTACAGAAAACTTGTAGTTTATTTATTTATTTATTTATTTTTTAATTAGGTATTTTCTTTATTTACAAGTACATTTTCCCTTTCCCATTTTCCCCTCCAAAACAAACAAACAAACAAACAAAAACAAGAACAAACCCCTTTTGCCTCCCCCTCCCCAACTTGTAGTTTATTAATTTATATTCATCACTAAACATAAAGTAGTGACTCAGGCACTATTATTATTACTATTACTATTATTATTTTGCTTGTTTGTTTTTCTAGTCAGAATCTTGCTACATAGCCCTGGCTGATCTGATTCTCATTATGTAGCTCAGGCTAATCTTGAATTCAGTGTTCAGATTACAAACGTGAGGCTCCATATTCACTTCAGAATTATTATTGGAAGGCAAGAGAGAAACAGTGTAGAGTTGCTTGCTTAATCACCAGGAAAGCATAAAACTCCCGGAAAGACTTTGTATCTAGTTGGAGCAACTTTTTGTTACCTTCTAGCATATTAAGATTTTATTCCTGGTTTTTCTACTTCAAGCTATAGTTACTTAAAACAATTGGTTACTTGTATAAAAAGCTTCATTATAGATCCATATGGCTTTTTAACATCTTAGATATAATAAACAAAATATATGCTAGGTACATTTTTCTTTAGTATTAAGCATATTTATCACATATATTTTTGTAAATTAAGTTTATGTGTGTACAAGTGACTGTGAGAAAGTAGGTGTGTCCATGCCACAGCGCATGTGTGGAAGTCAGAGCCAACTTTCAGGACTCAGGTTCTTTCTTTTCACAGTGGGCTCTGGGCTTTGAACTCCCGTCATCGGGCTTGCATATCAAGCTCTGTTATCTGCTGAGCCATCTTACCCTTCAAGGATATTTACTAAGCTCTATTTGTTATGTCCCATGCACTTGCATTTCATTTAGTAGTAATCATCAAATTAGATAATTTGATAGTAATTGAAGCAGAGGATTGAGCCAAAATGGAATGATGGCAGATCTTTTCCTCTCTGAGGCCTGCTCCCTTTCTAATGGACTGTGGTTGAGGAAGTCAGGAACCATGAAGGTGAAGACATGGCCGGATGTAGAGCAGTTGTGTTGGTTTGTCTAGAATGGAGGTTCACAGAATAATGGCAGTGACTGCTGACATTTTTCAATCATTTAGAAAGTACACTAGCTCATGCTCTAAATATATTTTGTTAATATTCTTACTGCTCTTATGGGGTAGACTTGGTAGGTCTGTTATGTACATTAAATTAAGTGGCTTGGTTAATGTTACTGAGTTCATAAGGGAAACTCAAATCAAATGAGTTCCAGAACCCATACTCTTTCTTTCTTTAAGAAAGCAGATTTAAGCAGATTTAGCAGGCCGTGGTGGTGCATGCTTTTAATCTCAGCACTCAAAGGAGGTAAAGGCAAGTGAGTATCTGAGTCAAGGCCAGCCTCCTGGTCTACAGAGGGGGTTCCAGGACAGCCAGGGCTACACAAAGAAAAACAAAATAAAACAAAGGCAGCTTTAGTGGACTCGATGTCCACTTACCCCTTTAATCCCAGCATTAGAGAGGTAGAGGCAGGCGGATCTCTCAGGGTTCTAGGTCAGTTTGGTCTTCCTCTCAAGTGCTAAGCCAACTGGGAACTTGGAGAAGAGCAGCTTTATGGGGTCTGTGAACTTGTACAGCCAGGTTGTAGAAGAATCTAAAACTGGCTCCTCCCTTTCTTGGGACAGGGTCTCACTATGCAAGCCTGGCCGGTCTAGAATGCTCTTTGTAGACCAGGTGACCTTGAACTCGGAGATCTACTTGCCTACTGCTGGGATTACAGACTCCCACCACCATGTCAGGATAAAAATCCCCCTTTTTTGACCCCATTTTCTTTCACCTCCAGAAGACCTTTTATTATCATCTTTTTAGACTGGGTTGTACTCACTTTGTAGCCCCAGCTCATCTCCACCTTGCAAGCCTCCTGCCTCAGCTGCCAAGTGCTGAGTTCACAGGCAGTGCTACCATGCTCAGGACTAGAACGTATACTCTTAACCCTTGTATTGCATGCTTAGAGGATTTTGGAATGGGGTGATTTTGTTGAAAGACAGAGTTATATTAGAGATTTTGGCAGCTATATTTTGCCAAGAATATTAAAGGCAAAGTAAGCCAGTTACTTGGGAGGTAAAATTAAAATGTGCCTCTGTGCTGTAACTACCTAGGAAAAATTGGCTGAGGGGTTTGGGTTTGAAGCAGTAGGTAGGCTCTGTGGGTTTCTGAGTGGGCAAATTGGAGTGGTAAGACATGGCAGCTCTTTGTGTGTGGGGAACAGAGTGAGGAGAGATTGGCAGTAAGTGGAGGTATCAGCTAAGAGGCTATTGAAATAACCCATGCAGGTGCAACGACCTGGGGAGCTAGTGTCTGGGGAAATGGAAAGGCAAGACAACCCCAGGGACTTTGTAAGCATGGAAGCTTGGATTTGCCATTAGCTATGGAAGGATTGGAAGAACAGTGAGTCTTGTGTTTTTAGGAGAGATGCTGATTGATAGGGCATCTGTTTATGGAGTTGGAGAGTGTGGTTACACAGTTAAGCTTGACTGTAAATAGATGTGGCCCACTAAGTTAAAGCCACATTAGGATGGACACAAATTTGTATGGGTGCTAGACAAATCTCTGTTAGGAGGACTAACTGTTGACTGGGCAGAGAGCCAGGAGCCAGTTTATTGCTGACATTCCTGGTTGAAGGGGGAAGGAGGGATTGAGCTGGGGGAGGGATGCCATGAGAGTTTGAAGTAGGAGCTTCATACAAAGGCTAAGTCAAAGGCTTGGGTAGGACTTGGAAATAAAATTGAGTTCAGTATCATTTGAGCTTTCTTCTAGAACATCTATATAGAAGGCTAAGGAAATGGCTAAGTGGGTGAAGGCTTGCTACACAAGAGTGAAGACCAGAGATGCCTGGAGCCCACATAAAAGCCAAGCAGGTGTGGCAGCTACAGCCTGTAATTCATTTACTGGGGAGGTAGAGTCTGGGTTCCGCAAGAGATCTTATCTCAAAACTACAGAGCAATGTTAGAAGAAACTCCATGTGAGCGTAGGGCCTACACATCCACATATGCATTCACATACATGTGAACACATATACATGCATACTACCCATGCACATATACCTAGATTTTTTTTTTCCTGGAACTCACTCTGTAGACCAGGCTAGCCTCAGAGATCTGCCTACTCTGTCAAGGGCTGGGATAAAAGGTGTGTGCTACTATGGCGTGCTTCCTCGTGTTCTTTATTACTTCTCAAAATATGATGAGCTATTTTTGTTTCCTTTCTCTTTCTTTCTTTCTTTCTTTCTTTCTTATGAGATAGGGTTTCATGTATCTCAGGCTAGCCTCCAATTCACTGAGTAGCTGAGGATAACATTGAACATCTGATCTTTCTGCCTTTACATCTTCAAGTGCTGGGCTTATGGGTGTGTACTACCACCTTGGGCCGATGTGATGCTGAGTCTCAAAACCAGGCTTTTATGTCAGGCAAGCATCCTCCTAACTGAGCTACAAACCTAGCCTGTGTACTTTCTGTTAGTTAATAAACAGGTATAAGGGCTGGAGAGATGGCTCAGCAGTTATAAGCACCTGATACTTTTACAGAGGGCTCGAGTTTGACTCCCAACACCCATGTAGTGACTCATAACCATTGGTAACTGCAGCTCCAGGGGATCCAACAGGCATGCATGTGGTGCACATGCATACACTTATGTTTGTACAAACATACATACATATATGCACACATACACATAAATGAATCTAAAAAAATCAAAACGAAACAAACGGTGTTCTCTAGGATCCTGCCTTTCCCCTCCAAGCCCAGGAAATTGGATCACAACAGACAGACTCTTGGGCTGTACAACTGGGCTGTGACTTTACAGCTGGTCCTCAAGCTAAGGTTTTACTAAGGACACCCTTTTAACTATCATCTGCCCACTTGTCTCTCTCTCTCTTTGTTTCTTTCTTTCTTTGTTTCTTTCTTTCTTTCTTTCTTTCTTTTTTTGTTTTTTTTCGAGACAGGGTTTCTCTGTGCAGCCTTGGCTGTCCCAGAACTCACTCTGTAGACCAGGCTGGCCTCAAACTCAGAAATCCGCCTGCCTCTGCCTCCCAAGTGCTGGGATTAAAGGCGTGTGCCACCACTGCCCGGCTATTTATTTTTTTAAACATTTCTTTTTTTTTTAATAGAGTTTAAAAATTTATTTATCTACTTATTTTATGTATATGAGTACACACTGTAGCTGTACAGATAGTTGTGAACCTTCATCTGGTTGTTGGGAATTGATTTTAGGACCTCTTCTCACTTTGGTCAAGCCTGCTCGCTCTGGTTGGCCCCGTTTGCTCAGTCCCTGCTTGCCCCAGCCCATTATAAATATGAGTACACTGTAGCTGTCTTCAGATGAACGAGACGAGGGCATCAGATTTTATTACGGGTGGTTGTGAACCACCATGTGGTTGCTGGGATTTGAACTCAGGACCTTCAGAAGAGCAGTCAGTGCTCTTACCCGCTGAGCCATCTCACCAGCCTCGCTTACTGATTTATTATAGGCTGGATGACTATACAGCTAAGTATGCTGGACAAAAATTTGCTGAGATACAGAATTCAAATATTATTTTGATTCCTGTTCTTTTCTTCATTAGCAACAATGGACAATGAAGGTCATAAGACACATGAAATTGAACTTTTTAGACTTAAGTGTTGTTTGTTTATGATGCATCCAACCCAAGACCTTGGTCATACTGGGCAAGTGCTCTACCATCCAACTACATCCCTAGCCCTATCTTGTTTATTTTAGATTGAAGAATAAATGGAAGGTGGTGATGATAATGTAAGTTGAGAATGAGTTTTGTTTTTTTTTAAAAGTTTATTTATTATTATAGATAAGTACACTATTGCTGTCTTCAGACACACCAGAAGAGGGCATCAGATCTCATTACATGTGGTTGTGAGCCACCATGTAGTTGCTGGGATTTGAACTCAGGGCCTTCAGAAGAGTAGTCAGTGCTCTTAACCACTGAGCCATGTCACCAGCTCAAGAAATGAGTTTCTTAAGGCTCTGAGATGACGTGAATGTTTGGTGGGAAGAAGTCTCCTTTGACTAAGTGTTTGTTTACATGCTATGCTGTTTATCTTTGGAAAGAAGAGTGAGAAGGATCTGAGGCAGGGCTCTGAGCGAAGGGCCCTTCTGACCTGCGTTGTCGTATGTGGGAGGTCCATTACTACAGAATAACAGGAGGAGTCGGGGACATGGCAGTCAGTACAGTGCTTGCCACACAAGCATGAAGACCTAAGTTTGGATCCCCAGCATCTAGGAACGACTCTGACATAGAAAAACTCACACACACACAAATGTGACTACAGGGATGACACGTTCAATAAGGAGATAAAAAGAATCATAAAGGGGCCAGGATTTTTCACCATTTCTAGAGGCTGGTGAAAGCTCCCGGGAGCGCATTAGTGTTAGCACTGAACCGCAACTCAAGGTGAAGAGCTGGAAAGGAGTCCGAGGGTGTGGAATCTATGCAGCTCAGATGTAGAAAATGGTTCAATGTGTTCAACAGCTAGAAAGGCTTGAAGCATCAGTAAGCAGCCCTTTTCAGCAAAAGGAGCCATGCCCAGCGGCCTTTGTATCTAGGCCATGCAGAGAATTTGGATTTTTGTTTTTAAGCAGCAAGATAGAAAACAGTGAAGGCCTTTCCCCTCCTCTCCCTTTTGAATGGTTCAAGTTATAGTTTCAACAGAAGATATTTAAGTAGATCATACTGCTATGTAAACAGCTCTTTCTGTCTCCATGCTTCCTATGGATGGCTGTTGTGCATAGACTCTTGATTCTTTGAGCTTAATTTCCTTCTGTCTGTCAATAGTGCTCTTAGAACATCTTGAGCTGGATAAAGACATGCAGGAGGCCTCAGAATCCAGTTGGAGCCAACATGGGCTTTGTAGATAAACCCACATGGGCTTTGTTTTGCCTTTTAACATTTTGTGTGTTTGTTTTGGGCTTGTCTTGGTTTTTATAGACTGCGTTTCACTAGGTAGTCCAGATTGAGTTTGAATTTTTTTTTTTTTCGAGACAGGGTTTTTCTGTATAGCCCTGGCTGTCCTGGAACTCACTCTGTAGACCAGGCTGGCCTCGAACTCAGAAATCCGCCTGCCTCTGCCTCCCAAGCACTGGGATTAAAGGCATACGCCACCACTGCCTATCAGGTGCATTCTTAAGACATGCATCTGAGTGTCTTCACAAGGCCCCATGTGCAGATGGAGTAACTTCAGTGGTAATTCTCCTAGACAGTTCTGAGGAGATGTATGGTCACAGTCTGAGGCTGGGAGATCTGATATGTGGCGGGCAGCAGCTGTTTCCGCCTGAACTGTCGGTTGCTTAGTGGGGACCAGAAAAACAGGAACAGTTCAATTATAAAAAATTAGTACATTCAGAATAATCACTCTGTTACTTTCTACTTTAAAAAAAGCTTTTTGTGGCTGGAGAGATGGCTCAGTGGTAAAGAGCACTTGCTGCTGTTGCATACAATCTGAGTTTGGTTCCCAGCACTTACTGGGTGGCTTACAACCACCTGTAACCCTAGTTCCAGGAGATCTAGTCTTTGGGTGCACACGCACATGCACATAAATAAAAGTAAAACATATAACTGGGCAGTGGCAATCCATGCCTTTAATTCCAGCGCATGGGAGGCAGAGGCAGGCAGATTTGTGAGTATGAGGTCAGCCTGGTCTACAGAGTGAGTTCCAGGACAGCCAGGGCTACACAGAGAAACCCTGTCTCGAAAAGCTAAAAACAAACTGACAAAAAAACATTTATTAAAAAAATAATAAGATCCAGGCTAGATTCATCCACTGCCTTTGGTTGATCTGTCACTCTGATCTTTTCAACATCTGCTCTCAGGATAAAAGGCCTTCTTTTCCTATGGCAGAATGTTGGTCTGAACCTTAACAACACCAAGGTATGCTATCTCCCTAGGAACTGTATCTTGATTATCAAAGAGAGACAGTTTGGGGCTGGAGAGATGGCTAAGTGAGTAAGAGCACTGATTGCTCTACCGGAGGTCCTGAGTTCAAATCTCAGCAGCTACATGGTGGTTCACAACCATCTGTAATGAGATTGGATGCCCTCTTCTGGTGTGTCTAAAGACAGCTACAGTATACTTACATATAATAAATAAATAAATCTTTTTTTAAAAAAAAGAGAGAGACAGTTTGTCCAGGCTTATGAACATATATGTTCCCATGGTTACTTAGAACAAGAGATTGAAATATTTATTTGAAGAACAATACAAATTAATTACCTTAATCTCTCTTGGGAGGCCTTCTGGTTCCAGTTATCAGATTCTCTGAGGTCATTATTTTATTTCTAAGGTTTCTGATCATTTTTAAAGAGAAAATCATTTTGGAAGAGCCAGCATTAGTTCATTTCAGTACTTACAAGGCTCCTGAGGTCTTTCCTGATCTGTTAGGATTTGAATGCCCTAGCTGACAATAGGCCTAGCTATAATGGACAGAGAAAATATATATGTGTTTTTAGTTTTACAGTCTGTTAAAACATTAACTTAGTTTGTTATTGTGACATTGTTTCTCCCCTTCCATCTCCACACGGGTTCTGAGGTTTGAACTGAGGCTATCAGGCTTGTGTCAAGGTGGCAAGCTCTTAACCACTGAGCCATCTTGCAAGCTCGATTTCAAAGTATTTTTGTTTATTCTTAATGCATGTATGAAATGTAAAGAAAAATAAGCCCTAGCATCTATGGGAAGCATTCTGAGCAAGAAAGGCAGGATTCTGGAGAACTCTGCAAAAATCAAATAGATTTTGTTTCTGATGGACCTGAAGGCTACATACGTTAAGTTTAATATTTATATTAAACCCAGGTGTATGGGACTGGGATGTAGTTTAGTTAGTAGAGTACTTGCTCTGCAATTGCAAAGTCCTGAATGTGACCCCCACCACCTCATAAAAGTGTTCCAGCGACACACATCTCAAACTGTTGCCTGGAGGAAGCCAAGGCAGGAAAGTCACCACAAGCTTGAAGCCAGACTGAAGCAGGTACAAAACCTTGCCACAAAAAAGCCTACAACTGGGCAGGCAGGCAAATTGGCACAGCCGATAAAGGTACTTCTGCCGAGCCTGAAGACCTGGGTTCTGTCCACGCGCCTACCTCATACACACCATAAACAGATAAATAAATAAGAGAAGTATATTTTAAAGCATATAAATAAATAAAATGAATGAACCACTTTTCTGTAAAACACATGGTTTTAGTAAGCTTGGAAAGTTTAGTATCACTTACTAAATTTTTCTTTTAAAGTATTTCTATGCCTTATTAAAATTAAAAATTAAAAAGCCTGTTTGGCCTTTTTGTTTGTTTGGTTTTGAGACAAGGTCTTATTGGGTCGATCTGATTTGCCTGGAACTTCCACTATAGTCAAGGCTGGACCCAAATTCATCATCCTCCTGCCTCAGTCTTCTGAGAGCTAGGTTTACAGACATGAGACACCTCACCCTGCTTGTCATGTGTAGAAGTTCTTTCTTTCCCCTTGAAACATTTATGATAGAATAAGCTTTCATCTCCATGGACTCAGTGTATCAAAATCAGGTTAATAAGGGTTGTGTGTCAGGTGTGCCATGGTGTTTGCTCTTCATGCAGGCTGCGTGTTCAGTGAAAGGGCATGCGCTCCTGACTAAATTTGGCCTCTGTGGGAAGCACAGGCAGTGAGGATTAGCTTCATGCTCTCAGCCCTTGCCCTGGTACATAATGTCCTCCTTAATTGTTCTTACAACTCATTTTTCCATCAGGAAACACTCT
>JADRCD010225085.1:0-20820 GCA_019843815.1 Montemys delectorum | reverse complement strand
GATGCCTTGTCTGGCCTCAGTAGGAGAGGAAGTGCCTACCTTCCCAGAGACTTGATTTGTCAGAGTTGGAGGATATCCATGGTTAGGCCCACCGACTCACGGGAGAATGGGAGGGAGAATGGAAGGAAGGATTTTGAGTAGGGGTAACAAATAGGAGGGCAGTGTTTGGGATGTAAAGTGAATAAGTAAAAATAAAAATCTAAAACTGCATTTCTTTCAAATATCAGATGTGGGTGTGTGGGGGAGGGTAGAATAAAGGGAGACTACAGGAAGGGACAGGTGGAATTGGGTGGTGTTTGAGCAACCATGTGAAAACCTAGCACAATGAAAACCTCCTGGTATCTATGAGGATGAACCTAATGAGAACTCCTAGTATTGAAGGAGATGGAGTCTGAACTGGTCACTCTTATAGTCAGATAAAGCTTCCAGTGATGGAACTGGCCTCCTTCTGTTGAATTTTTGGCTTACAGGATTCTGTAGAGGTTCCTAAACAATCTAGATTGGTACAATAACAGAAGGGCATTGAGCATGGGGACACATTGCTGACGACAACATCTACATAGTTCATTGAAATCAGAAAGATCAAGCTGGTGTGGGCTTGAAGGTTCCACCCGTATGTCCTAATATCTTTGGCACAATCAGGTACTCTGTTGTCTATGCAAAAAGAAACCATGACACCAACTCAGAACCCTCTACCTATAGTCTTTCCTACCTACAAGATAGTCTGTGGCAATGGGGGCTCAGAACATGTGGGAATATCCAACCAATGTTTAAAGCCCATGCCATGAGTGGAATCTTATACCTGCATTGTGTTGATGCTCAGCAATCAGACAGTGGATTTCCTGGAGACCTACAGGAGATCAAAAAATGCCCCACCCCTCAAATCAATAAAATGTTTTCTAATAGTATTCTGTACTCATAAATCAATGCCCTTCCCAGTCTTCATCATAGAAGTTTCCTGTGGCAATAGATGGAGGTGGATTCAGCCAGATAACATGCATGGACAGAGAGTATAAATTGTTGATTACCAATGGGTGTCTCCTTTCAGAGATTAGGGAAACCTAGGGAAGTGGGAGAGGAAAAACTGAGGGAGTCAAAGACGATGAAGAACATCAGAAGAACATGGCCCAACAAATCAACTAAGCAGAAGTCATAGACACTAAAGCAACAGCCCCAGGGGTCCTACATGGGTCTGAACCAGCTTCTTTGAGTATATGTTACAGTTGTTAGCTAGCTGTTCTTGTGAACTCCTAACCTTGGGAACAGGTGAATCTTTCCCTCCTTTTGGATCAGTCCAGCCTTGATGTGAAGCTCTTCCTTTATCTCATTGTATCTTTTTTGTTATTGTTGTTGTTGTTGCCTTGTTTGAGTATTGACTCTTGGAGGCCTGCTCTTTTCTGAGGATGAAACAGAAGGAAAGTGGATCTGAGAGAGAGGATCATAGTGGGTACCTAGGAAGAGTAGAGAGCATAGAAATTGTGGTTTAGATGTATTACATGAGAGAACAATCTATTTTCAATTATAAAGGAATTCAACAATATCAAAATCATATAACAGTTTCATCATGTAAAAGAGTACTGGAATAGCTCATACATAGATTTATAGGCAATAATATACATTCTACAGAAGCAATTAGTAGAAAATTCTATTCTCCTTTTTATTATCCATTTTACATTTTGTTGGTATAAAGGAAAACCCTCCTTGATCATAATAATACAATATACTGAAGACTAATTTTACAATAGTATAGCATAGCAAAATATGTAAAAATTAGAATGAATTATGTCTTAAAAATGGTATATATCAGAAAATTAATTTTAATAAACTAGTGAAATAGACATACCTAATCTCTTAATATTCAGACATTTTGCTTTCTATAATTAGCTTGTTCTTATCTAAACATTCTGATTTCCATTCTGACTTTGAAGCTTTGCTGACATATGGGAAGTATTCTTTATTAGTATTTCAGATGAGATTGTACAATTTTCTGCAAAGTCATACATTTCAGCCTAGTCCTTCATTAATACTTAAATAATTATAATTAATAGACTTATTTATTATTGATCCATTTCCTAAATATTATGCTTTCTATTTAGTGGCATGTGAGTTTGGAGTCATTGTATAAATGAAACTACAATCACATAAATGAAAGCCCAAACTGCTTTCTTTTTAACAAAAATGTGATTTGGTGATATATGCTGTAGCTACAACATCCTTGGAATATTGTTTATCTTTTATCTTTTACGTCTTCAAATATTTAAGTTGATAGAGCTGATAGTGTATTTTATTAACTCACCTAAGAAAAATGCATATGATAACTATCTCCCAACAGAAGCAAGAGTTCTGGGGTCAAGACTACACAGATGCACTGACAGCTCCTGTGTGAAAATACCAATGTAGAGTCCCCACTCCGTTAGATGCCACTATCACAATAGTTTAATGACTTAGTTTATGTAAATGTTATGACTTGATGTTAGTTTAACCTATACAACTTTGTTTATTTTCAGAATTTTTGGTTTTGTACAAGTTTTTTCAGGAACATATAAGGAATGTTATCTGAATTGACACATAGAAATAATCTTAAAACTACATCATAGATAGCAATTAGTAATTACTATTTACATACCTTATTCTAAATACCTGATAGCAAGTAACATTTTAGTATTTCTTGACAGAGTCCTGAGGTGAGAAAACTGTGACATAAAGATTTGTTCTGTGCTTTGCTTTTTTCTCTTTGAAATTTCACAGATGAACGTAATGCATTTTCAACAATTCTATACCAAATCCCTTTTTCCAACTCCACTATAATATATTTCCCCTTGAATATCATATCATGTTGCATTGAGGTTTTCACTTTTTTTCTTGGTTGAGGAGCCCGCTGAGTCCAGTTAGTACATCCTAATTCCAGTGGACACGCAAATGAAAACGGCAAGGGAAACGCGATGGTGGCCGCTTTCTTAAAGTTCCTCTCTCCAACAAGTCACCAACTAATATTCAATATATCCTTACCCAGACTTGGACATCTGGAGCCCCTACTGTCTCCATGCTATAGACTTGTTACTGGCTTGATATTCTGCAAGTCCTGAGACAGTAACAACAATTTCTATGGGTTTATGTGTGCAAGAAACAGGTCATAGAAAGGAGACATCATCTTACAACACTTCTTCCCTTCTTTTGGTTCTTAAATCCTTCAGCCCCTCTGCTGTGATTACCCTGAGCCTCTGAGGCCCCTATATATAGTGGAGGCAGTAGCTTTCCATTGAAAGCTAAGCATCAAGAATCATTTATTTATTTAATTGCTTGCAAGAGTAATGAGCCTGAGCACTAATCACTCTCCAATGCATTTAGCAGCTTCTGTGACTGGGGTTAAGAGCAGAACATACTATGGACATAAACATAAACAGAGATATTCAGAAAGCAGATTGACAGGATGGTCTTTTAGCAAAATAATACCAAAAGTGGGGAAGAGCACATAGCACATGGGCACAGGGTAAAATTTCCTGAACAGAACACCAATAGCTTATACTCTAAGATTGACAAATGGGACCTCATAAAATTGCCAAGCTTCTGTAAGGCAAAGGACACTGTCAATAGGACAAAACAGCAACCAACAGATTGGGAAAAGATCTTTACCAGTCCTACATCTGATAGAGGGCTATTATCTAATATATACAAATAACTCAAGAAGTTAGACTCCAGAGAACCAAATAACCCTATTAAAAATTGGGTACAGAGCTAAACAAAGAATTCTCAACTGAGGAATACCAAATGACTGAGAAGCACCTAATGGAATGTTCAACATCCTTATATGCAGGGAAATGCAAGTCAAAACAACCCTGAGATTCCACCTCCCAAGAGGCAGAATGGCTAAGATCAAAAACTCAGGTGACAGCAGATGCTGGCAAGGTTGTGGAGAAAGAATACTCCTTCATTGCTGGTGGGATTGCAATCTGGTACAGCTACTCTGGAAATGAATTTGACAGACACTCAGAAAATTGGAGTTAGTACTACCTGAGAACCCAGCAATACCACTCCTGGGCATATACCCAGAAGATGCTCCAACATATAATAAGGACACATGCTCCACTATGTTCATAGCAGCCTTATTTATAACAACCAGAAAATAGAAACAACCAAGATGTCTCTCAACATCAGAATGGATACAGAAAATGTGGTACATCTACACAATGGAGTACTACTCAGCTATTAAAAACAATGAATTTATGAAATTCTTAAGCAAATGGATGGATCTGGAGAATATCATCCTGAGTGAGGTAACCCAATCATAAAAGAACATACATGGTAGGACATACTGATAAGTGGATATTAGCCCAGAAGTACAGAATACCCAAGAAACAATCCACAAACCACATGAAACTCAAGAAGAAGGAAGACCTAAGTGTGAATACTTCGATCCTTCTTAGAAGGGGGAACAAAATACCCATGGAAGAGTTAAAACTACTTTTTTTTTAAATAAAAAAAAGATATACTTTAAGCACATTGTTTTATCCCTTCGATTTCCTCCCTCCAAATGCTCCCATGCAAGCCCTTTCTTTCCTATTTTTAGCGTTATTATATGTTATGGTGGTTTTAATGATCATAGTCTACATAGGCTAACATATTAGAATACTTGGTCTCCAGTTGAGAAAACTGTTTGAAAAGGAATAGGAGACATTACCTTGCTTGAAGGGGTACATCATGGGTGGTGTGTATACTGACTGCTTTTGGGTGTCAACTTGATACAAGCTGGAGTTATCACAGAGACAGGATCCTTCCTTGAGGAAATGCCTGCATGAGAACAAGTTGTAAGACCTTTTCTCAGTTAGTGATGAAGCATAAGGAGGGCCCATTGTGAGTGGGGCCATCCCTGAGCTGGTATTCTTTGGTTCCATAAGAAAGCAAGCTGAGCCAGCCAGGGAAACAAGCAGATTCTGACTTACTTTGGGAACGAACAGCAATGTGGAATTGTAAGCTGAATAAACTCTTTCCTCCCCAACTTGATTCTTGGTCATGATGTTTGTGCAGGAATAGAATCCCTGACAAACACAGTAGGTTTTGGCATTTCAACAGCCCATGTCAGTTAGGTTTCTCACTCCCTCTTGTTTGTGGATCAAAGATACACTCTTGGCTATCTCTTCAATATCAAGTCTGGCTACTTGCTGCAGAGCTACCCATCATGATGGATGGAGACTCCAACCCTTTGGGATCATGAGCCTGAAAATTATATCATGAAGATTTGTCACAGCAGTAGAAAAGTAACATAGACTACACACACATATACACATGTTCACACACATACATGTACTGAACATGCACAGTCACAAGTATTCATTCCTAAATTTGTAAATCTAAACTGCTCAGTCTGTACAATGTTACTTGCAGAAGTGTTTGCAGGGCTGACAGTTAGGTGTTGTATGACCAGTTGGCATGCGTTTTTGTTTTCAGTAATCCTTAGTTGTCTGTAGAGGGCTTCTGGGTTTTCCCTGTTCACAGTGTTGTCCTTGTGCAGGTAATGTTTAGGTAGCCATGTTGATGTGATTTCATGGTTGTAGTTTTTGATATTTCCAGGATATACTTTTAATGTCCAAGAGTCACTGGAAATTTGTTCTGCTGTGCTTATTGTTCCTCAGTGGCTCATTTTACTCTTTTATTCATTTATTTATTTATTTTTAAAGATCTCACTGGAGTTTCCACAGGCCTTGTTAGGTAACTGCTCTCCAAGACTATTAAGATGTAACTAGATAACATATTTTAGGTTTACAGTACTTGCAGAAGCAATGTAGGTAATTAAGTGTATAATCTCATATAATAAATTTAAGGACTACAGCACTAATATTTTTCTTTATTATTTATTAAATATCTCAACATAATATGTGTATGTGCTGAGTTTTAGTCTTTTACTATCTGTAAGCCAGCATTTATAGGAACTTAAGTTTTAATCTCTTACACTCTATAAACCAGAATTTATACAAACACCTTTTCTTTTTCTTTTTTTTTTCCGAGGATGAGACTGGCCAAATGAGAACTGTGGAAACAATCAAATGTTACAACATTGAAAAAACTAATAGAGGCCATAGCACAGTAAACAATATGGTTTATTGCTAAACTAAATACAATCTGGGAAATTGAAATAGTGAAATTAAAAACTACTGAGGCATAAAAAGGAATTTCCACAGTTCATCAGTCACAAACCACTGTAATATTACACATTTCCATTATCCCATGATCAAAGTAGAGACAAAAAGGTTGCCATAAAGGACAAGAATTTCCCCCCCCCCTCGAAGATAAAAAAGAATCATGTGAGTAATAAATACCTCAGTGTATCTACATCCCTGTAGCAATCTTAGGGAGAGGTCACTAGTCACAGTGTGAATGAGAGGATGTGTTGAGATCATTAGAAAAGCCATCCAAAAATCTTGGTTTTATTCCAGTATCTTAATCTTTTTGTGATCTAAGACACAATGCCTGGAGGCTTTTGATCTAAATAATCCTTGTCATCAGTCTGTAGAGATATACACCTTGACATATGTACTACAATTAGTATTAAATATGTGCCACTTTGTGAATGAAACAAACCAACATGAGCAAACAAACCAGTCCTCTGAGATTTGGCCTGTGAGTTGGTAACTCTTTCTTACTGTCCTACACTCCCTTCTAAACATGATGTTTGTATCATCTTACAGATTTGGAGTCATGTCTGAGTTTACTGTGGAGGAAATCACTTGCTATCACAAGCACATTTTAGGCTTCTGGTAAGATCCTAGGTTTAAACAAACAATACCAACAAACAAACAAAAACAACTGCTGAGTTTTTAGTTGTTTTTTGTTGTTATTGTTTTATTTTGTTTTGTTTTTTGAGACAGGGTTTCTCTGTATATCCCTGGCTGTGTTGGAACTCACTCTATAGATCAGGCTGACCTTTAACTCAGAAATCTGACTGCCTCTGCCTTTCAAGTACAGATGAGTTTTTAAATTCTTGCTTGAAATAACTTGAAGCAACTGAGAGGCCAAATTATTCACAATTAGGATTTATAGATCCTTAGAAAAAGGGAGCTTAAAAAGCGTTTGAATCTGTAAATATTCATTTGGATTTTTATATTTAAGAAAATATTTTGTACCCTCAGAGCTCCCAGGGACTAAACCACCAACCAAAGATTACACATGGTGAGACTAATGGCTCCAGCAGCATATATAGCAGAGGATTGCCAAGTCAGTCATCAATGGGAGGAGAGGTCATTCACCCTGTGAAGGTTCTATGCCCCAGTGTAGGGGAATGCCAGGGCCAGGAAATGGGAGGGGGGGTGGTGAGTAGGGGGAGGGGAAACTGGGAAAGGAGATATCATATGACATGTAAATAAAGAAAATATCTAATAAAAAAAATTTTAAAAAAGGAAAAAATTTTGTGTACTAAAAGACCCCTTGGTACAATTTGTTTCTCTGTTAAAATTGTGATTCATTTAGAACTTTTTTACTGTTGATTTTTCTCAGGACTGGAGGAAACCTATACCTTATTAATCACATTCTTACACTAAGCCATAATATCAATATCCCCTTATAGTTTTTACACATTTTCTTCATGATGAATATCCACTTACATTTTGTTGTTTTATTACCCTTTATTAATTCTAGATAATATAGCTCACATAACACATGAAAAATAATCAAATTTATATCATCTTTTCCTTAGAGACTTATTAGTTTTAAGTTAGAGGATATGCATTTCTGAATTCATGTTTGGGGAACTCTTTGAAATATTTCTATGGTAGCTTTGTTTTTAAATTTTAAACCAGAGTTGTAAGAGGTATGTTGTTTTATGTTAAAAATCAAAACATTCAGAACACATGAAAAGAAACATTGAAAGAAATATAGATTATGTATTTAAAATGATGTATTAATGAAATTTAGCCCTGATAAAACTAATTTTTAACTTACTGTATACATTGTAATGTTTGATTTCTTATTTTATTCTTTTATATGTTCAAGGCTGACTTAATTCTATATTTTATGTATAATTATTTATATAAAATAGACTTCCATAGACCACAATAAGTGCCAAAACTTTTCAATTGAAAGTAATTTTTACTTAAAACTGTTCTATAAAGTTATAAACGCTTGTTTCTCAAACATTGTCATTTTGAAATACTTAACTGTTATAAAAGTTAGAAGTAAACACATTTTTGAGAGTTTTACATCTTGTTTCTTAATTTATCAAATGATTTCTGTTTTAATTATACAAAAAGCCCAAAAGTTTAGGCATTCAGTCTAATAAAGTATGAGAAAATTATGGAAATGTGATAAATATATGACACCTTGTACTCAACATACTGTGCTCGGGAACAGAATGGCACAACATATGGAAATCTAAGTATAAAGCAGTATGAGTATAAATGTGAAATTCAATAAACAAGTAGTTCTGGGCAGGCAAGTAAACTTGAGAAATTTGACTACAGATGTCATTCTAGAAACAAATCCAGCCCAAAGCCTCAGGAATGAGTAGACTGCCTCAAATTGGTATCTGTGGATTTGTAGGTATGTAATAATTTTATGCATATTTAAAGTGAAAATATAGTAAAGACAGTAAATAAGTAAATAAATAAATAAATAAATATATAAACCAAAACAAATAAAGCCTTCTAGAAATCCAAGGTATATAGAATCCAGATAGGTACAGCCATTTCTGTTGTTCCTGTCTTTTGGCCATTTCCTAAACATCTCCACAGCATAGCAGTTCATCATTAGTTCTTTCGTTTTTTTGTTTGCTTGTTTTTTAAAGTTTGGTTTGAGTTTTTTGTCATTGTTTATTTGGCAAATATGTTAAAGATTTGCTAATGGATCATGATTCTACCCCCATTTCATAACTGTGCAAATATTAAAATTTGATTGGAATAAAAAGGAAGACCATGTAGAATAATTCTTTTGGTTACCTGGTACTTAATGAATATATAAGTTATCATGCAAGAAAAGTTGAGATGATTTTTTGATATTTTCAACAGAAAGAATAAAGTAAAAAGTTTTGAAGATTTCTATTTAAAAATCAGAAACGATGAATTCCTCAGACAAGTGTAGCATTATCCCACAGTCATAAGATCTGAAGTTTGACTAGTATGTCAGTTTTCTACTATAAACTTCTAAATACTGTGTAGGAAAATTTGCACTTAATATGGTGGCTTACAAGTCTGTCCCATTACACTCTACTGGACTTAGCTTTGAAATTAATTATGCAACATAATGAAGTCTGGACTGAAGAAAGAATGAAGGACTTTGAGGGGGTCAGTGCAGAGCTCATGAGTACCATGCTAGGGTAAATAAGGACACGTATAAAGCTACAAGGAATGGGAGTGGAAACAAATCCTTTTACCAGAGACATGGATGAAAAAAAAAAAACTAAATATATCTCAGATTTCTTGAGGTAAAGCCCCTCTCATTTAGTCAGAGGTGTTCTTAGCAACAGCATCAGTATCATTGAGCACCTCAGCATTGCCAATATTTGAGATGATTGTCAGTACACTCAAAGTCTAGATTCTTGCTGTTACTTATCTACCTCACATCAGGCTTCTGATATGTAATCGGACATTTGTATGGAAGTATAATATCTCTCCATCCTTCTTCTGCCTGGGGTCTCTTCATACACCTACTTTAAGACTACCTTTTGAACCAAGGGCCTCTCCTTACATTGATGTCCTCGAAGGCCATTGTCTGCTACATATGCAGCTCGAGCCATGGGTCACTCCATGAGTACTCTTTGGTTGGTGGTTTAATCCCTGGGAGCTCTGGGGATACTAGTTCATATTGTTGTTCCTCCTATGGGGCTGCAAACCCTTGCAGTTCCTTGGGTCCTTTCTCTAGCTCCTCCATTGGGGAGACTGTGCTCAGTCCAATGGTTGGCTGAGAGTCTCCACCTCTGTATTTGTCAGACTCTGGCAGAAACTCTTAGGAGACAGCAATATCAGGCTCCTTTCAGCAAGTACTTCTAGCCATGCACAATAATGTCTGGGTTTGGTGAATATATATGGGATGGATCCCCAGGTGGGGTAGTCTCTGGATGGCCTTTCCTTCAGTCTCTGATCCATACTTTGTCTCTGTATCTCCTTCCATGGGTATTTTGTTCCCCCTTCTAAGAAGGACTGAAATATCCATACTTTAGTCTTTCTTCTAGAGCTTCAGGGTTAGTGAGCAGGGGAGGGGATGTGGTATAGGGGGTTTTGGGGAGGGGTGATAAGGAAAGGGGATAATATTTGAAATGTAAATAAAGAAAATATCTAATAAAATAAAATTAAATAAAATGAAGACTGCCTGTTGGAATAGAAAACTAGATTGCTACTTCCTGCCTCCCTGTTCTCTGAGCACTCTCTATTATACAACTGGATGGGTTTCTCCAAATCCCTTGGCACTGTATCATCTCAGTGTAACAAGGCATCAGATATTTATTTACTAGCAATGCACCCATCTGGCTGTCTTTTCATCAACCCTATTACACTCTACAATGCTAACTTAAAAATCTATGTAGAATTACTGAGATGTATGGAATAAAGAAAAATGAGCAAGTAGTAGTAAAACAAGTTAAAGTGACTCTTATTCAATTTTACTTAATGGAGGGGACAAGTGAAAATAAGAAAGAAACATTGAAAGTTAGTTTTGGTGTTTTAAGGAAAATATAGTCATACTTTTTAAAGGATTTGCGTATTATTTCCCAAGACTTGATATGTGAAAAGAGCATCATTGCAGCTTCACTTCTTTTCAGTGTTATTTCCTTAATTATATAACTATATTCTGAACAAGGTTCACATTAGGAATCTGTTTTACTCCTCTACTCTTAGCTTTATGGCTTCAGTGAAGCTTTGATCTCAATGTGATCAGGATTGCAACATAAGATGCAAGGTGCTTGATGCTTCTTTTTTCAAAGGGAAGATTTATTTTACAGTACTTTTAGTCATACATTATTTTCTCATAGGTTTCTATAAACATGTTAGTAATTTTTTAAATTGAAAATAACATTTTTAAAAATAAAGTATGTTTAAATAATGAATGGTTTCCCTCCGCCAACTACTCACAGTTTTTCCCTACCCAGCTCCCATCCCATCTTAATCCCCCTTTTTTTACAGGCCTCTATAGAATAAAAATATGATATAATAAGACCAATAAATAAATCAATCAAACAAACAAACAAACAAACAAAAACAGGAACAAAATCCCAAATACTACAGAACAAACAAACAAACAAAAAGGCACAAAGAAAAAGCACAAGGAACACATAGACACATCAGTTCACACCCACTACAGTCCCATAGTTTATATGCAAATAACAAATAATATTTGAGTTTCTTCTCTGAGAATTATCTGTCTCTATACCCTGTTATTAATTGGATTATTTGTTATATAAATGTCTAATTTTGTGAGTTTTTAAGATGTATTTTGGATGCTAAGAATGGCTTATATCTGCTTGGTGGATTTTCCTTTGATGAATAAGTAAAGTTCCTCCCTATCTCCTCATACCAATTTATGTTTGAATTCTATTTTTTTAGATATTTAAAAGGATACTCTGCTTTTCTTTCTTAGGCCCATTTGTTTGGACTATGTCTTTTCATTGTTTTGGCCCAGGATAATACTTCTTGTTGATGTTTTGCTGAATTTCTTGGATGTAGCACAAGAGTAGGTCTTGCTTTCATGTTCTCTGCATTGCTTTCTCTCCTTTCATCGAAGGAGTTGTGACGATTGATTCTGAGAGTTAGTTGATTCTATTTTTTTGTTTATTTATTTATTTATTTATTTATTTTTCTGTGGCTGACCTGGGATTATTTATTCCATTTTGTTTTCTTTTCTTGATGTGGTTAACCAATGCAGGTTGAAATGTTCTATCTAACTAACCCCTTTTGTATTACTACATTTACCAATAGATATTTCTTAAATTTGTTTTATGATGGACTGTCTGTTTTCTCTATTGTGATTGAATCATTTCCTGGGTATGATATTAGTACTAGTGGTCTCTTAGAGTCTATATAACCCTTCTGACAGGTCCTTCTGAAATTTAAAATATTAATTAAAAAGTCATGTGTTATTAGTGAGAATGAAGAACTAAAGAGTACCTACCTGTTTGTTTTTTTTTTTTTTTTGATATACCTTGCAAGTGGGAATGCAAGTTCCAGCTGTTATCAGTTGTTACAGGCTGAGACAAAAATACAGAATTGGGTTTGAGATTGAGTGATGACCGCTTCATTCTGGAAATGTAGACACAGAGGAAGGGGTGGTCACTGCAGGTGATCTGCTTACAGAGCTGGAGATGAGGCAGGGGTTTGGAGAAGTGAGTGGAGTGTATGAAGACCTGTAGTTAGCCTACCTTCTTGTCTATCCTCAATGGCATGTATGCTCGTGGAGAATAGTGGTGATTCTTAAAGGTAACCTAGTTGCCTTTAACAACATATTGTAACTGATCAATCAATGTTAGCCTCAAATATGGGTAGTTATTGAAGTTCCTTTCATGCAAATAGGAGCTCAAGATAGTATATAAACCTTGCTTAATTGAAATCCTATCCATATACGACAAAGCCCCTAGTAAATCCATTTTAAATCTCCCATGATATAGTAAAAATTCAATTATTAATGAGGTAATTCAATGAGTGGAACAATAAGGAACTTCTCAATTACATCCAAAATGTTTAAATTATATTAAACATTTTTACTGAAGTGATAAATCTGAATTTAATGTAACTGTAGCTATTTCAACAAAAGTCACAAGTGGCCAAAATAACATAAATTTTGTTATGTTCCTCTATTAAGTATTTGTTAACAATCTGCAAAGCCGAAGTACAAATCAATGACTGAATCTGTTCATCCTTTTTTTCATTTCAATTTGACTCCAACTTTGTATACTTTGAGAGCATGTTTCAACTGTACCAAATCCAGACAATTCTATTTTCTTTTAAAGCATAATGTCTGACAGAATAGCAATTTTGGACACAATTTTCTTAGGCAACATAAAATACACAAAAACTGTTCATAATAATCATATCATATTCTCTGTCAAGTGTTATTTTTACAAAATTCAGGGAAAGATTTTTTAAAAAATAAATCTTCTTTTAAACCATACTTGAATTTTGACTATGCCTAATTACTTTACACATAGCTGTCTATAATGTGCCTTTGGGCAAGACTTTTAAATCTCTATAAGGGTACATGGTGATCAGATTGAAAGATAATCTCCCAATAACTGTCCAGATCCTGTCCCTCTGTCCCTGTCCCTCTTCCACTCCTATTTCTCTGTATCAGAAATATAGGTGAGATGCCTTCTCCAACTCCTCTTTACCTTATTTTTAATCACTTAATAAACTGAGCACTTGTCCACCACTGTACCACTTCCTGGTATATCACTGTGTAGAATTTTCAAAATATGAAAATATATCTACCATACGCTTGAGTTGTACCTGTCCCTAGCACATAACTAAAGGACTTGGTATTCTACTCTACAGAAAATAGCTAGAAAATGGATACAATCAAATGTCATTAAAGTGAGAAATTGGTAATGAAAATGTAGTTCATATACAGCATAGGTTGTTATTCAACTGTACTGAAAAATGAAGTCATAAACTTTGAGGGAAAATGAAGGACCTAGGAAACATCTATTGAGTTAGGTAACACAGAGGCAGAAAGACAAATGTTTCATCTTCCCTCTCATCAGAAGCTCCAAGCTCCAAATCATTAGAAGAGAATACTATCTTATAGTAACTGCAGATACCAGGAAATTAAAATAAGATGCTTGTGAGAAAGTTGACTGGCAGAGAAATCAAAACACGAGTAGCAGTATAGAGTGATCTGATGGAGAAAGGGGAAAAGAGTGTGTTCTAATTAAAGAATATGGAAAAAGATAAAGACAAAGCAAGAAGGCATGAGAGTAAAAGGACAGTAAGAAGTCTATAAAATCCTAGAAGATCTATATAAAAAGAACCTGTGATAATATAAGACTCTATATTATTATATACATGATTCAAATTAATTTTTTTTCTGGGCTGACAATACTCTCTCTAATACACAAACACTATCTTACAAAGTCCCCAACACAAAGTATGAGAAGCCCTCTTTTGCCCAAGAAATGCTCAGAATATTACAGAATATTGTTAATTGCTAATAATTGTCCTCTTCTACCAAGAGGTGGAACACTATACCTTATTGCAGAAGACAGGATTCACTTCAGACACAGTATACAGAGGTCTCTAACCAGAAACTGACCTGATTGCCTCTTCCCTGAGATCTAGAGGTCCTGATTCCAGAATACCCAGTCAGTCTTCCAAAAAGAATGCAACCAACTCTCCCACCCAGCAATGGTGGCTATGACCTGCAGCAATGACCAGCATGACACAATAGCCCTTAGTGTCAAGTAGAAGAATTCACATCTTGAAAGTAAACAAGAGTTTTCTAATTGAACTATTATTAAGAGCAATCAACACAAGGGAATTATACCTTGTACAGGAAGCCTAATCAGCTATCTAGAGTTTGTGAAGTATGGAAATCACAGGAGAACCTACAAGCACATCTTAACTAAATATCCATAATTATTAACTACATTTTAAATACTCATTATTATGCCCACAGGTAAATAAAGTCTTCATCCCCTTCATAATGAAAATTGTAATTGAAAAAGGCAAATATGATTACAGAAAACAACTAAGCTAAATGTAGAGGTCACACCTAAGGTTCAAGGAGCATTGCAGATGAGAGAGCAGGTTGTAAACTTGTAAAAGTTCAAGGACCATGATATTTGCTGTGAGAGTGTGTCTTCAAGAAATTTTACAAGTTACATCCATACAGAGTCTCACTAACATGACTGACTAAACATGAGTTGAACAAGATAAAATGAACATGTGAACAACAAAATGGAAAGTGCCCAAAGCTCTCGATCTCACAGAGGACTATGGACAAATAATATTGAGAGTGGGAGAAATAGTATTACCCATTGGATAGCACACCAATTTTAAGTGATCATACATGAAAGCATATACACAACTAACACTATACAGAACAAGCAGGATTTATATACAAATATGAAGGATGTAGTATATATGTGTGCGTATGTCTATGTGCATTATATATGTATATGCTATGTTATGATATACTATTATATACATATATATATTTACATGACAAAAATAATAAAAAAGAGGACATACATTTTAACGAGAGCAAGCAGGGGTATGTACGAAGGCTTGAAGGTAGAAGATAAGATAAATATAATGTAATCAGGTGAAAATAATAAAAAATTAAAAGTATGTAAAATATTTTTTAAGTGGAAACTTTTGATAAATTCCTATCTCTATATTTTTACTATTAACTCAACATACTCTCTGTATATTGCATTTGAGAACTTACAAAATGAATATGTCTAGTGTCTGCACTAATCATGCCATGCTCAAATTTCTCTTGCTTTGAGTAGTAAAACTTTAGAAAGATTTTCATTAATACAGTGAATTCAGGAATCTAAATAATCTTACCACGATTAAGCATTATATCCTTATGACTCTAATCATGTATAATCTATCCTGTTTAAATATTTTGACACCTAACTGACATATATATGAACACATTTTAACATTATAAAATTGTACATTTAGGTCTAATAATGATAATAACATTTAATGAATATAAGCTGCAATTATATGTTATTTATAGATATTTACATTTAATAACAATTTACCTACCTCTCATACCCATATATTTGTCCCTACTGAATGAAGATAATTACTTATAAATAAATAAACGTTATTCACTGCCTATTTGCAATAAACTGTTATATTTATCACTTTAAGTGTGGTCTCATCTTTTCATGAACCTATCTTCACACATATTATAACTTTGTGAGCCAAAACTGACTCAATAACGGCTTCACACAATGTCTCCTCTTTCATTGGAATATTAAGTTTTCTAAAACAGTTGAAGCAGTTAAATGTTTTATATTATATGTGAGTAGCATTAACAACATTTACTCTTCATAGTTTATTTGCAATATTGTATTTTTTAATTTTTTGCATACTATGACTTATGGCAATTTAATACAATTGTCACCTGCTACCCATTTGTCTTTCACTATTTAGATTCATAGAACTAGAAATTATTGAGTTGCTTATATTATTGCTTTATTATCATTATCTTTATATTATACTGATGTATACTTTTTTGAATATATTCATTGGAATATATTGGAATCCATTAAACTTTAAAATATCTATCGTAGATCTAAATTTTTATATTATTCACAATGGTAACTTTCCACACACATTTCACAGTTGTCTTTCCTTTACATAGTCACAAGCCATTATTTAAAATTCTTTTCTTTTCATCTAGAATTGTGATCACTGAAATAGTAGAAAGTATACATTTATCTTGTCACTTTCCATATAACACAATACAAGTGACAAGTATTATTGCCGAGAAAAATGCCAATGACCTAATATAACAGTCCAATTTAAAACCTTCCAAGACATTAGAATTTCTGCAATAAGGTTAGAATTGATTTGCAAATGTTGGGGTGTATAAAGTAATAAAAGCACTGAGTGCTGTATGTCATTTATTAATTCATGCCCATATATAAAATGTAAATTTATATTTTGCACTTATTATAATAGCTATGAAACACATTTTCCTTTATTTTAATGTTTTATACAAGTTTATGGGAAGTCTTTTTTATTACTTTAAGGTCTGATCAAAAGATCCATAAAAGTTTCAAGCCAAAAATAACTTAGAAAAAATCTATAAATCAGGAGAAAGACTATGTATCATATGGTCTACATAAAATACAGGCTCTTTGTGACAAACATAAGAAGTCATCTCTTCAATTCTTGTCTTTTCTTTCTTCTTTCTTCCTCACTAATGTGAGTGTCCTGCAGTGCAGAAACACTTTACATTATCATTTTCCAAGAAGATAATAATTACACATGCTCTTTAGGGGTTAAATATCTAACTATTTTAAATTTTTATTTACATATTAGATATTATGAAGAAAACAGGAATCTTGCTTTATGTACCATTAAAAGAAAAATTAAACAACCACAATAATTTAAATTCAATTCCTGTAATTGTATATAAAAACTTATGGGTAAATTCAAATAAGAGTAATTAAGGAGAATAAAACATAATTTTTTAATCATGCTAATTCTAAAAACATAACTAAGAAATGTAAGATTGTACAGAAAGATATAACTATTATTCAATTTTGTTGCAAAAAAGCAGTTGAAAGACTATCTAGACATGAGTTTTAATAGAACATAGACTCATCTAATATTAGAACTATGTCAGAGTGGCAATTCTGGATAATATTGTACTGATATGTAAATAATATCAATTTGGCATTGATTTGAGATTTAACCTTATTTTTATTTTTATTTTTATTTATTTATTTATTTATTTATTTATATTCCAAATGCTGTGTATAACACAGTCAGGCTACAGCTTTTGGGAGACACTCTGCTCCAGTTGTTGAGGGACCCACCCAGAGAGACTGAGCTGTACGTTTGCTACATAGGTGCTGAAGGCGTCATTCCAGCCCATGTATAATCTTTGGTTGGTGTTCACTCTGAGAATTCCAAGAGTTCTAGGTTAATTGATTCTCTTGGTTTTCCTGTGTGGTACCAATCTTGATCATGGGCTTCAAACCTCCTCCCAACCCTTCAATAAGAGTCCTGACAACTCTGTCCAACGTTTGACTGTGGGTATCAGCATCTATTTCTTCCTGAATGAGGTGACCTAGACTGCAAAAGACATGCTTGGTATATATAAGTGGATATTAACCATAAAGTACAGGATACTCATGATACAGCTCACAGACCCAAAGAAATTAAGCAGAAAGGAAAGCCCAAACAAGGATTTTTTTTTTTATTAGATATTTTCTTTATTTACATGTAAAATTTTCCTTTCCCAGGTTCCCCTCCAAAAAACAAACAAACAAACAAAAACAACAAGAACAAACCCCTTTTGCCTCCCCCCTCTCCATGCCTGCCACCCCACCCTCTCCCACTTATTGGCCCTGGCATTCCCCTACACTGGGGCACAAAACCTTCACAAGGCCGAGGTCCTTTCCTCCTATTGATGATCAAATTTGCAATCCTCTACTATACAAATGCTGCCAGAACATTCAGTCCCACCCTGTATAGTCCTTGATTGGTGATTGGGTCCCTGGGAGCTCTGAGGGTACTAGTTAGTAATTGTTGTTCCTCCTAAGGGGCTACAAACCCTTGGAATACAGGAAGAACGACACACAAACCACAAGAAACCTAAGAAGAAGGAAGTCCAAAAAGTGGACATTTCATTCCTTCTTAAAAAGGGGAATCAAATACCCACGGAAGGAGTGGCAGAGATTAACTATGGAGCAGAGACTGAAGGAAGGACAAGCATATAGCTATCTCCTGAGAGGCTCTGACAATACCTGACTAATACAAATGTAGAGGCTCACAGCCATTCATTGAACTGAGTACACTGTCCCCAATGAAGGAGTTAGAGAAAGATTCTATGGAGCCAAACAAGGATGTTTGAATAACACTCGGAAAGCGGAACGTCTACCTGGGTAGAGCTTCCCAAAAAATAGTTATGCAAGCATAACAAAGTATCATTAATAGTGTCAGGGTTTGGTTCTTTCCCACGGAATGGGTTTCATGTTATGCTCGTTATTCTTGGGTCGCACCTTCAGTTTCTGCTCCATCTGTGTTCCTGCCTTTCTTTGAGATAGGACAAATTTTGGGACTAAAGTTTCATGGATGGGTTAGCATCATTATCCCTCCACTGCCTGTCCTGCCTGGCTACAGAAGGTAGCCTTTTCAGGTTCTATGTCTGCACTGTTAAGCATCTTGGGTGAGGACATCCACATTGGCTCCTGGAAGCCTTCCCCTTCCCAGGACTCTGGGACCTCCTAGAGATCCCCCAACCCCTAGCAGATGCAGATTTCCAGTCATTCTCTTGGCCCTGCCTTCATGTGATCCTGCCCTCTTATTTCCTTCTCCCTTTTCCTTTCTACCCAGTTCCCTCCCTCCATTCTGCCTCCGATGATTATATTGTTCCCCTTTCCTAGTGTTGAACATTAAGTACTTCTAGGCCGCTTGAGATTCCTCTGTTGAAAGATTTTTATGAAGCTGTACAGATGTCTAAATTATTTGGTTTGAATGAGAGAAAGGCACCGTGGTGATATGTGCAGCATTATTTTCCAGAGCAGTGATTTTCAACTTTGCTGCTTCCCTTTAATATACATACTTCTTTAGGGAGACCCCCTACTATATTTTTTGTTGCTACTGCATAACTGTAATCGTGCTACTGCTACGAATCACAATATAAATATTGTTGGGATAGAATCTGTCAAGGGAATCTTGACCTGCAGGTTAAGTACCACTTGTCTAGAACTAAGCTGATAATACTAATGAGGACATAACTAGTGTGAGTCCAATGAGTTAATGGGAAATACACTAACGGTGTATATTTAATTGCTAATAATCTGTTTAGCTTAAGTAGATGAAGAATATAACACAAAATAAATTAGACCGAATATAAACTTGGATGAAATAAATGCAGAGGATTTCCTCTTACTTTCCTCTAAGAACAGTCAATATGTACCCACATACATATTTAGGCTTCACTTGTTGCCTAATTGGTAAAAAAAGTTTAAAAAAAATGATGTTTTAGGTTTGTCAAATGGCATGTAGCAATTATTAAGTCATGATCAGTGTTTCTGGAGGACATGTTACCTAACGAGATTCAACAGGTCATACTTTCTAAGGTTGGTGAACAGGTGGAGTGGGGAGGGAACAGGTTTTTTTGTTTTGTTTTGTTTTTGTTTTTGTTTTGTTTTTTGAGTAGAAACCTGGAAAAGAGATCTCATTTGAAATGTAAATACAGAAAATATCTAATTAAAAAAAAAAAGTTGTATGGCATCTTTTAACTGAAGGGAGTCCATAAAAAACTTAGCAATGATAATACATTTCAGAGTATATAGTGACCAAAGTAGATTTAAAATCAAATTCCTATTCCACGTAATTGCTCTCATCTTTGTTATATTAGGTAAAATCACCAGAGCCTTGGGTCTGAACACAGCATGCGCAGTTTACTCTGCGTGTGTGATCATTATAGACAACAACAGTGTAGGCTACCTAAAATATCTCTGAAAGGAATCGATTGTTCATGTTATGAGTTTCACTGTTTTTATTGTACATATAAAAAATTCAGCATTTGAAGACACATAATTAGGTAATTATAAAAAAGAAAGTCAGTTTCCTTTGTATTATTTTTCTGCAAGTATCATATATCAAGTTAAATATATGCTTGAATATTATTATATTAACACACTTGATTATATGTATTGCTGACTTGAAGTTCCTCAAGTGGGGGACACTAATGTTTTTAGGAAGGGATTCGGAAAGAATTTCAAGTAATTTCTGAAAGGATAATTATATTTTTACTATATATATCTTAAATTATTTATTTTATTTATTTTCAACCCAAATGTTGCCTTCCCCCTTAGTTGTCCAGCTTTTTAGATTTCTTCATCTTATTCCTCTTCCTTCTGAGAGGGTGATCCCCTCCAGGTATCTCATTTTCCTGGGGTATCAAGTCTCTACAGGATTAGGCTCATCCTCTCCCACTGAGGCCAGACATGTGAGTCCTCTGCTGCACACAAGCTGGAGGCCTTGAACCAACTCATTAATGCTCTTAAGTTGGTGGTTCAGGCTCTGGAAAATTCCAGAGATTCTGTTTAGTTGACACAGTTGGTCTTTCTATGGAATTACCATCCCCTTCAGCTCCTTCTCATGCTATGTATTCATATGAAGCTGTATTCTCTGTATTATTTTTTTTTTT